>VZTM01018220.1:0-15569 GCA_013400555.1 Jacana jacana
GTTCTCCCTGTACCAAACGAATGAATCAGTTTTTGACATGTTATAGTACCTGAACTGCCAAATACTAACAACTGCATAAATGACTAAGTTAGATTCTGCTTTCTGAGGTTGATACAAGAGTTGTTCTGTGTAACAGGAGGGTGGCATGAGACAGTAAGTACTTAAAAACAAAACAAAGCAAAGCAAAGAAAGAAATTTCAATTTAATTCAAACTGAAGATGTGGTTGGGTATGTTTCTGGTAGTCTGCCAAATCACCAGAAGTAATTTCTGAGCAGCGATCAGTTAAAATCAGGAAAGCTGATAGATTTGCCACACCTTTAAACACATTTGATGGGAAAAGCAGGTCTTTAACTTTCATAATATCAAAGTTTGGAAGAAAAGGCAATTTATACAACTAAAAATATACTGTGAAACATTTTTTGTCTAGGTAAATGGCACTATGGTAATCTCTGTGGCAGTCACACAGCTATAGAAGTAAAATGTTAAAATCATGTGATTCACACAGGCTTTCGGATAAACTCCTGCCCAGTAAACTCCTGCCCAGTAAACTTCACAGAGCCTAGTCTATGTTCTGGAGTACATACCAAAACAGCTAATGGTGCAGTCTGTCATAAAGGGGTAGACATTTTCAAGGGATGAAGGATCTCGGGGACTGTAGTAGCTCCATGATGGTGCAAACTTGTAAAGCTTTTCCATGAAATGCCATGGAGACACTATGTGAGCTACATCAGATAGAATCAGTTGCCACTATGCACTAGAAATTTCATGATCTCCTGTTCCTCTGAAATAAACAGTCTCTTTGGGTCCTCCATTTCCTTTCAGTGAGTTTCTTATAATAACCCTGATATCATTTACTGTTAAGAGCAACACACAGGACCTCCACTGCTCTAGTTTAGCCAAAATATGTGAGTTTTTATGCACATGATGAGAGCACGTACACCATTCTTCACTCAGAGTTTAACTTACCTAAACCTCTGGTTTTGTCATGGACTTAGCAATACAGGCTTGTCTCCTGCTTTTAAAACACTAGCACCTTTGTTATTCTGTACACAAAATGCCTGTATTTCCTCACTAGCATGCCCTGCTCAAAAGATTCTTTTCTCATCTATTTCAGTTCTCATTTATGCAGTCTGCAATGGAAACAGGAAATAATACAAGAGCCAAATTCATTTGTTTAAATTCGTTCTATCAACAGACCATGAATTACTGACATATTACATACTCAATATTGTGAAAATAATTCCAGTCACATGCTATATGTCTCTTCAGTTATTCCTTGTAGAAAAATGAACTAATAGAACCACTTATTTCTTAAAGAATTATACATGGAAATGGAAAAAAAAAATAGATTTACCCATATAATGTTGACTCAGGAAAAGTACAGTACCCTTTTTGAAGGACACTGAGCTCAACTATAAACTGTAACATACTATCCATCCACCATAACCCAGTAAGCCTGAATTTGACAGGTAATTCTTTTGCTACTACTTCAAGAAAAGACCACAGATAGGATTTATCTCACCTAATATCAGGTGTGTATATTGTACATGTCTACATCTGAACTAATCTCCCCAGGATCTCTTTATTGGCATTGGATTCAGCAGAAAAAGACACCCTAAGGCACTATTCATTTGGCCTGTATTAGAAATCTACTATACACTCAGATGAATCATGCCCAAGAAACGCTGATTTTCAATTCATTGATTAAAGGGATAGTAAAAGGTATCTGGCACAATACTAGGTCGTATTAATCCTATACTGTGCACAGAAGAAACCCATCTTGGACAAGAACTGTCAAAGGAACAAATAATTTGGGATGCTTCTATTTTGGGTGATTCATCAGAAGTTCTGTATTTAAAGGTTTAGTGCTAATTGCCTTACACTCTAGCTTATTGAAAGCAGGTTCCCAGGTTTTGAGAGGACAAGGTCCTGAGCAAGCTGTTTGACCCTGCTTTGAGCAGGGGCAGTGGAGCAGATTAGGTGCAGGAGCACTTCCAACCAAAATTGCTCCATGACTCTGGGCTTGGAGCCACCAAACTAA
This sequence comes from Jacana jacana, assembly GCA_013400555.1. Classification (NCBI taxonomy): domain Eukaryota; kingdom Metazoa; phylum Chordata; class Aves; order Charadriiformes; family Jacanidae; genus Jacana; species Jacana jacana. Next base: position 2,043 of record VZTM01018220.1, read on the forward strand.
ACATCCAAAAAGTATTATCCTCTGGAAACCTTTCTGATTACTGTTTGTTGTGTAAGTGGTTTTATGTGTCTTGATCTCTTCAGAACCGTGTCCTGAATATAAAAAAAAATAAAATAAAATCTTAATATCATCATGAAAATAAGGAAGTCCAGCTAAGGAACTTTCTCCTGAGGATGACCCTCAGGTCTAATCTCTGGCACCTATGGAACGATGTAAAACAACAGATAGCCTTTCCTAGTCATACCTGGTTCTGTATTTTAATTTAAATGCAGATGATTTTTTCTTTCCTTTTTTTTTCTTTCCTTTTAAGAAAATAAAGTTTCAGCAGACAGAAACTGTTGAGAAAAAAAAAAAAGGGAGGGGGAAAAAAAAGGGATGACTGTTTCTTTTCTCATAGGAAACCTTTTAATAACCCAGCTAGACTCAAGATCTTTATGAAATATGGATCTTTCACACTCAGGATAAAAACCATAATACTTAGTCCTTACTATTGAGGTATATTAATAGTAGATTCAGCTTGACATGATGGTCATTAAGGCCCTCAGGAACTGTGCTATAAATGTCAGGAACTGCTGTCAGAGTTAAAGACCTGTTTCAAATAGACTATGGTAACTGTATCTTGTTTTCTGCTATGTTGTAGAGATCCAAACACGCATTCACTTGTTTATATACATTGAAGAAGAACTGGAATATGCCAATTAATATATGCATTAGAAGTATTAATACTGGATATGTGTGTAATACAACTTTATTAACCTTGATATCCGTGCCTCAGCACCTGTGCTTCAGCACCTCAAATACAATATCTGTACATGCCCTGTTTATTATGGTATCTGAAAAAATAAAGTATCAGCAAAAACAATAATGTCTTGAAAGGATCATTTGCACTAGTGATGGTGTTTCCAGATGCTTTCAGAAAGACATGCTCTTGGCTATTTTATTTGCAATTCCACTGAGCTGCTACAAGGAAATGTAGTATGTCACCACTTTTCCTGAACTCTAGTATTGCAGCCGATTGTGGGTCAATGCCCTCACACAGCCAATTCATTATAAAATCAAGCTAAAATTTATATTATGCAAATAAGCTTACTAGCCCATGCTAAATTACAGCTATGCTATGTTGCACAATAAAGCACTCTATAGTGACTTGCCATGGACTTTTTATTTATTTTAAGCCCTTATGGTAAGCCAAAATTAAGCAGAAATAATTCACCCTGTAGACATTTCAATGAAATTGAACTACTAATTTTCAAGGATCAAAAACTGCTTCTCAGTGCTAGAGGATGGAGATTAGCTTTATTCTAGAGAACTAAAATGAAGTCATATTACCTAAAGCCCTTGGATTACCTGCATTTAAGTTTCTCATCACAGTTCTTTAAAATGTCTTGTTAGCAAATTGTGCAATTATATTGAACATCCAAGTATCTTATACTGGAATGCATATAGATTGACTTTGACTTTAAAGTGAGAATATAAGCGAGTCCATTGCAATGAAACATGTTAAAACTAATAGGACTCATTCTCTGAGTTAAGCCCGATTCCAGAGGCAAATATTGTTCAAACCAGAGAGTAGTGGTAAGTCTTTTTTTTAAGGTTCAGAATTTGTCTCTGAACCAGGTTTTTATTTGTTTGTTTGTTTGTTTGTCAAAAAGCCCCAACAGTCTTTAAAATATCACACACAAATTGTGCAATATGCCACAACTCCCACTGAAGCTAACAAATATTCTTGGTTGTGGATGAAAGACAGAACATAAAGAAAAATAGAGAAAAAACTGTCGTGTTATGGGGTGTGTGTGTGTGTGTGTGTTTGCTTGTTTGTTTGTTTTTCTTTCCTGAAACAAAAGTAAGAAAACAGTTGGGGTCCAAGGGTCTTGCTGATCTCAGCAGATGCTGAAAAATTTTGAATAAAGACTAAACTTTTCCTCTCCTATCTTGCTTTCTTACTTTAAGGTTTAAGAACTGTAGTCAATGCCATACTTTTTCTGCTCTTTACTTCCCAATACTTTGTGGAAATGCATTATGATGGTGTTAATCTTATTATTCCCAGATTCTCAAAGAAATATATTTTCTGTGTGTTCACTGGGGGTTATTTTATGAGGCACTGGAGTCTAAGGTTGCTTGCAGACTATACTCTCATCTTTGAGGACACTGTGGCTCTGTGTGACTTCATTTTCTTGCAGAACTGTAAAATCTATTGAGCTACATTCTCTACTTAGGCATGCTCATGTATAGAGGAAGGAAAATCAATATAGATCATTAAAATAAAAGGCAAGAGAAGGCCAGATTCACTCAGTGTGCTTAACTCCTGTAAAGAGTTAAGACTCAACAGAACAGTAAAAATACTATTAGAGATTTTTTTCTTATAATACAGGGTCCTAGTAATCTTGGTCCTTAGACATAAAACTGTAAAATTACAGCTGTAGAATGAAAGCAATCATCCCTTCTAGAGTATTCATCATGTTTAAATGTCTAAAGGTTTTACATGATTCTCCTATGATGACACCGGATTATTTCAGGCAAAAATAAATCAGTATTTGAAAAACAAATGCAATAGATGGCAATAAGAGACAGGCATCACATTTTACTGAAATGTATGCCCAAGCAAAGTTGTATTTAGGATTAACTATGGAAATTAAAATAGTCTTGTCTATAAAAATATAGAATTTATGACCATGAAAGTCAGATAGGAATTATCCTATTTAATTCTGCCATCTAAACATTAGACAAAGTCTAACCTAGTTATCTGGGCTCTGTGTACAGTGAGTAGATAGGAACACCGATAGCACTTTATATTATATAAGTGTGGATGTTGAAGACATACTAACGGAGAACGTTTCACTTCTCATACCCCTCCTTTGACTCTCACAAGACAACTAGCTGAGAAAGTCCAACACTCAGCCAAAGCAAAGACAATTTCTCTTTTGTGCTAAAAGCTAGAAACTGTCTGTAAATTTAAAATAAACATTAAAGTGAGTGCATTTGCTTCCTGTTTTGATCAGCTGACAGCTATAGGTTTAACAAAGTTTCTGCGTGTCAAAATGCAAAATTCCCTTATTATCCTACAACCCCAATTGAAGCTTTTTTCTTTTTTTCCTTGCCTTGCCTTGCCTTGCCTTGCCTTGCCTTGCCTTGCCTTGCCTTGCCTTCCTTCTTTCCTTTTTGTTTTGGTTCAACAGGAGAAGGAAACCAAGGTGCCAGTGGAGGGAAGTGTCAGTGCAGAAGGAGTGCAGAGGTGGCCTTGACCCAGCCAGGGAGCTGGTCCAGGTGGGCATGGTTACAAGAAGTGCCACACACACCCCGGGGTTGCTGGTGCTTGATCCACTGCATAGTTTGAATATCTCCTGATGATAACTGAATTGTGTGTAATGCAGGCTTGGTAACTAAAATCACTATCCTCTCAGCACTGTTTCTGTCAGATTACATAGTTCAGAGCCTCCCTGACAGTCAGTCATCCTTATCCATCTAGTGGTTAAGGGACCAGCAGACGTCACATGTTAATCACAGAACCTCCCAGCACAGCTAAAAGTATCTCTTTTCCTGTCGCTTCGTCCCCACTGCAGCACACAAATATTTTCTTTGTCCTTTTTATTCCTCTTTTCTCTTTTGTTGGCTTGTAGTATATAGCTCCGACCTGCTGCCTGCACACACAACCTGGCGGGGGACAGGGGACATTCAGTGGAGCCTGGAGTTAGTAGCTGACACAAAGAGCAGATGCCTTAGACTAACAAACACACATCACGCTACAGCTCCACCAGCAGTTAAATGAAGCCTTTATTTTTCCACGACAATAGGAGACCCAGGCCCTGCAGGTGCTGTATAAAATATGGCAAAAAAACCCAACTGAAATCCAAAGGCAGAGATGTAAAATAGATTCAGCCTCTTACAGTCTCATTTCTGCTTTTCTGGATACTTCAGTGGCCTGCCTTTAGATCTGAAATGAAATAAGAGAGGAAAGCAAACAAACAAAACCAGAAGGAAACACACGTCCTCCTCTTCTGTCTGTGGGCAGGAATATTCTTCTGGCTAAACACAATGCAAACCAATGTGTGTGTGAGCACAAGTTCACATCTGGATCAGTAAGATGAGCTCTTCTGTGCCTTCACTGAATCTGTCTGTACTGACAATGGTACTACAGTGGGTTTCTGGCTCTAAAACTTTTGCTGTGGGCTGCTTATGACTACCTCAGGTGCCAAGGGCTTCAAAGAAGTTCTTGGTAACTCAATTTGCTTTATCAACCTGCATTTCCACAAAAATTAGCCTCATTAAAAGAAGACAAACATTGAATCCTCTGTTTTTCACTGGTATCCTAATGTTTCCAGTGCTACAGAAAGGCTCACTGAAAAGTCTGCTGTTTTTCAGACATTTGTATATTATATGTGCCTCCCTCACATGGAAACTGCTTTTAACTCCACATTCATAAATTTGGTAGGAGAAGCCATCTGACAGTCGTGCTGGTGTTTAACTTTAAAATGTCTAAAAGTCTTACAAACTTCATCTAAAGGCACAGGAGCTCCATATTAAGGATTTATCTGTACTATTAAGAGATCAACATGTTTAGGGAAGGAATATAGTCACAGTGGACTGCATGTGTGTAAGTGGAGCAAATTACTGTTACATCTTCTTGGAAAGCAGATTATGATCTCCACTTTCTTCCTGGAGTGCAACAGAAAGGCTTTTCCATGGAAATAGTATCCCTACCTTTTTGCAGCAAATTGAGCACTGAAGTCCAAATTCTGAGTTCATTTGCTGAAGCAGCACTATACTCCCAGGCCATAGGTTCAAGACGATGATGGGCCAGGGTCCAAAGCCTTACCAGAAGAATGCCCTGCAGCTTTACATGGGTGAATGCAGTTCTGGAGGCACATGGTGACTGCATTAAAGTGATAATCCAGAAAACCAAAGAATGGACGGATCAACCCACCCAAACATCTCTATTACTGCAATTGTAAATCCCTTTTCAACTGTGCAGCCTTAAAGGTGAGGAAGGGGAGAACATGATTAACCCATGCGGTTTCTAGTGGGAAGAAAACAAAGAGTCCTTGGGGGTTCTCCTATCTAGAAAAGAAAAAAAACTGTAAAATAAATCTGGCTTGCTTGGTTTATACAAATGTCATCTGGGAATACATTCATATGCAAGCCCAGGCAAATGTTTGATGATACCAAGTCCTGTCAATCAAAATGGGATCAGCATCCATATGTCAGAAAAGTATGGCAACTCTAGCAAACAGGCAACATTCACAGGAAAGTAGCTACCTTATGAAATCCAGATACATTATTTTCACCACTGGAGGGCTCCCATATTTTTCCATTAATTCCATAAGAACATATTAAGATCTGGAAAAAAAGTTTAGAATATATGGCTTAGGTAAAGCGTGTTTCCTTCTTCTAAACGTAGGTGTAGGCTCACGACAAGGATTTTTTACACCTTCAATACACCTTTCTTTCAAAAATGAAATAAATACAATTTTATTATCAGCAACAATAGGCTTAGAGAACATATTCCATAAAAACTCTGAAAGATGTTTTACAAAGAAAAGTGGGATTACTTATCATGGTTATATAAGGAGAAATAAGGGAAAATAAGTGATTTTGTCAAAGCTGCCTACTAGGCCAGCAGATCTCAGCCTAGTTCTCCTTGAGTCTGTTCCCTTTATGTTAGAATCATTAGGATGCCACGAAACAAACAATGGAGTGGAATGTCTATTACTCTGAGTTACCTGCATGGCTCTTATTACTCTAGAGGCCAGGTACTTCAACAACTCCAGTGTATTTATCCTCACAAAACGTTGCAGCACAAGGACTTTCTGTCAATGCTATGATATCTCAGGTCTTCCAAGCTCTAAGCTGTCGTTCTTATCACTGGACCATCTTTCGTTTCTCTAACTGTCCTGCTTTAAATGAATTATGCCTGACCTGTTGCTAGCAGTTATTATTCATCTTTATAACAACTCAAGCAATGTAGGAAAAGTTATCACATAATCCAAAGCATTTAAATCCAAAAATGATTGGAATGTTATTAGCTGAATGTGATTGTGTGATAAGCTTTCACTTTTGATGATTCAGCTGGCTATCTGTTTATGTGCCATGGCATTTATCATTGTTATCAAAACTGTCAATAGATCTTAGGGTTTATTACTTTCATTTAAATATACCTTTCAGACATTCACTGCTGTCTGAAATCAGAATCAGCAAGCTGCTTAGATTGTCCAATGTATATCTTTAAGTACTGCATGTATCTCACTGGCTGAATACCTTTTAGAGCTCTGCCTTCTCTGAGGTTTTTAGCTTCTCTTGGCATTTAAATCTAAACCAAAGAAATATCCATCCACTTGTGAGCCTGATACTCACAAGTATTTTAAGTGCTTGGATACCCACAGAACAGTTTTAATACATGACAGACCAGGAGATTCTCTAACACGAGGTCTGCCAAAATTGCTGTACCGGGAATGTGCCAAGAAGTCATAAGCTGTCACTGAAAATAAAGCTCCTAACACCTTTGAAAATTATTTAGCCTTTTTAAAGCAGATGAGAGTATTAGTGGAATGGTGGGAGGAGTTCTCCCCTAAATAAATTCTGGAAATGAAACAGCCCTCCAAGAATCCTTGTCTAAGAGCACGGAATGTACCACACGTAATATTGGAAACTGAAGATCCAGTGCTCAGCGGGGCAGTAACGACATAACTGGACATAAGAAATTAAATTCAACTATATGTTGCAAGCATATTTGAATGACAGAAGTTTGCTGGTATCTTTGTTAAAAGAAGACATGAGAGAACATATTCACACAAGATGGTTTTGTTTCTTTAAAGACTGAACAAATTGGGAATAGCAAAGCTATTTAAGAGAAATCCCAGCATACTAACAAAACCAGCTTTTGCGGTCTAGTGTTTCTGAAGGTGAATATTGTTTAATTTGGAATGAAAAATTCAATATAATCTATTCCTCTGCAATTACTAAAAGAGGTGGATAACATTTCCATGTTATCCAGCAGCACAAGCTAGGGCGAAAAGCATCTTTCCTGAATAAGGTGTCCTTCTGACAGTGCCTATGCTTTACCCTCATTTTCTGGCTGCCCAAAATGTCTCAGATGTTTAAAAATTAGGATTTGGTTAGAAGCCAGCTGCTTTAGTGACTGCTTTTCCTGCTCTTCTTTACCAAGAGGAATTCTAATATCTCAAGAAGAAGCCTATAAGAGATTTATTGCCAGAATATTCTCAGTATAAGGTCCCTGTCTTCTCAAAGGAACACTACAAAAAATTCCCCAGAATTTCATGTTATAGTCATAATCCTAATCCTCCTCAAGTACTCTTAAAATTTATTTCTGTGACCAAGATTTTTGTAACAGACATCTAATTTTTTTTCTGCCATGTACTACCACCAGTGTCTTTGTGACTGTTCCTTTTAGGATCAGGGGTGGACATGACTGGGTAAAAGTCTCTTCAGCAACAGAACACTTACTGCTCCCATAACAAATGTCAGATACACTATTTAAAGGTTTGTCAGAAGTTAATAGTAAAGCACATTACATCGCCCACAGTTAGAAAAAGATATATAGCCCCTTGTATCTTCAGATAATTAAAACATATCCAGTACAAAGACATAATTACCACAGAAAAACATGGCTCAATGGATTTTTGAGACATTTATGTTAACATTTTTTATCTACATATTGTTTTATGTTACATTTTTGATGAGTCATCACCTTAGATATTTCAGAACTCTATTTAGGAGGACCGTTTGATATTTTCCATTTCTCTTCAGTAAGCACTTGACATTTCTTTTGAACTTGCTGGTATCACATTTTGTCTATCTTTCTGCATCTTCATCAGGGATCTAGGAGGACAATCTTTCTGCTTGTCAGCTTCTATCATGGGTACAAGAAAATCTGCCACATCTGAAGCAGAGTGTTAGCAAATGTTTACAGCCAAAATGTTTATGCTCTACCTCATTTCTTTTTATTAACGCTAGATTTTATTGCAGTAAAAATGTGGAGGCAGGAGAGATGCATATTCTGAGAGTGTTTTGGTTCTAGGCACTGCTGGCAGACGGCATATATTACAATACAAGCTGGGCGACAGTCCAGACAATAGTTTCCATACCTCAAATGAGAGAACACTTTGTTGAATTAGTTTTCACCTAAGTTGATGTGATGAGAGGTGGGAAAATCAAGTCAAGGTAGAAGAAAAACTGAACTGGCTTAAAACTTCCTAAGTTAAAACCAAATTATTTTGAAGTCCACAGAAGTTCAGGGTCTATTTTATTCCTCCCAGTTACTATTTGACAGTGTTATTTAGTCACCATTCTCAGAATCTACAAACAAATCTCAGGGATTTAGAAATTTGCTTCATCAAGGCTGAGCCTTCTTTAATGAAAACAACCCCCCAAGACAGGGACCAGAGACTATATGGAGCTTAGGTGGGTTTAAATGGGCTGAAGAAGGGTGGGCTTCTGCTTATTTTGGGAATCAACAGGGTAATTTGGAGTAGGTCAAAATGTAGGATAATAGCTATACTGAATCCTGGTGGTAATTATAAACGTGTGTGTGTATTTATGTGTTCATAGACAGACTTTCTATAATGTAGATACCTCAGCATTTTTGTCTATCTTAGGCTTCTCCTTTTCTTGTATAGCAATTAGCTTTTCTTCTGAGCTTACTTTTCTTCCTTTTCATTGATTCACATTTTCCTCAATGATTCAGATTACTGAATCAAGGAGCTCGGGGAAAGCTGGTTACATTTAAAATTTAATGCTTGCATAATAGTGATGTCTCCAGAGACAGAAATGGAGTCCAAACCCATTCTATCTTACTTAAATTATTTGTGTAATATTTTATTCTCATTTTCTTGTGACATACTCTTTGGCAACTACATCTTGGTTACTTTCTAGTTACAGTTGTTGTGCTTCATATAAAACTATGGACCTATGCTATGAAGTCAAAGATGAAGCAGCTGAGTCTCCATTTTGAGGTACAGTGAATACACATGCTGATGCTCTAAGCTGATCTAAAGCTGGAAAACATGGATTCATAGAATCATAGAATCATTTAGGTTTGTGGAGACCCACGGGATCATTGGGTCCAACCATCAGCCCTACTCTACAAAGTTCTCCCCTACACCATATCCCTCAACACCACATCTAAATCACTTTTAAATGCATCCAGGGATGGCGACTACACCACCTCCCTGGGCAGCTGATTCCAGCTACTGACCACTTTTTCTGTGAAGAATTTTTTCCTAATGTTCAGCCCAAACCTACCCTGCTGCAGCTTGAAGCTGTTCCCTCACAAATTACCCATGAGAAGAGACCAGTACCAATCTCTCCACAATGTCCTTTCAAGTAATTGTAGAGAGTGATGAGGTCTCCCCTCAGCCTCCTTTTCCTCAAACTAAACAGTCCCAGCTCCCTCAATTGCTCCTCAAAATATTTATGCCCCAGGCCCTTCACTACCTCCACTGCCCTCTTTTGCACTCACTCCAGCACCTCGAGGTGCCCAGAAATGGACACAATACTCAATGTGTGGTCTCACCAGTGCTGAGTACAGGGGGACAATCACATCCCTACTTCTGCTGGTGACACTATTTCTAATACAAGCCAGGATGCCATTGGTCTTCTTGGCCACCTGGGCACACTGCTGGTTCATATTCAGCCGCTTGTCAGCCAGCACCCACAGGTCCTCTTCTGCCAGGCAGCTCTGCAACCACACTTCCCCAAGCTTGTATCGATGCATTGGGTTGTTGTATCCCAGTTGCAGGACCTGGCACTTGGCCTTGTTGAAGCTCGTGCCATTAATATTGGCCCATTGAGCCAATCTATTCAAGTCCCTTTGCAGAGCTTCCCTGCCCTCATGCAGATCAACACTCCCACCTGACTTAGTGTCATCTGCAAACTTAGTGATGGTGCTCTCTATATCATTGTCGAGATCATCAATAAAGACATTAAACAGAATGGCCCTAATACTGAGCCCTGAGGAACTTTCATGGCTACCCACAGTGATACAGAGCTGGTTTGCCCCTCTACCTTTCTCTGACACAGTAACCATTTAATTTCTTTATGCAAAAAAGAAAAGCTAGATCAGCCCCATATAAAAATGATTATGTAAAAATGAAAATGCCACTTTTTCTTTTTTGCTATTGTTATTTTGTAACAAAATGATGACTTAGGCATTTAATATTTAGCATAACTCATGACTGTCAATTGTTACGTGGAGGGGAGTCCTCCTATTTTTAGTCTTTTTCCCCTTTTTCCTTCCCTCTACTCAGTGAGAGGAGAATCACTACGAATCATTTAGCCATTTAAAACAACATAGGCTTATTTTAAACCTATTTAGACAGTTAATTATGTAACTGGATACCTATGGGATGAAGAAAAAGGGTTTCAATCAACCATTAGCAAGCATCTCTAATCCTAATGGTTTATCATTCACAGAAGCAGACAAATTCATAAACAAACCAACCAATCAACATTTTTTTCCCCTTTTTCCTGGACATATCCACTAAAGGGAAAAAGAAGCTTACAACAACTGTCTATTCCACCACTGAAACACTTAGCTACTGTTGCTTTAAAAGCAATTCTTGATGGAACTCTAGGCAAGACAAAATCACAAATAACTTGGAGAGATTTATGTCTCTAAGGGTATCTTCTGAGGCTAATACTAAAGTCACTGGTTCTCATAGGGAAAAAGTCACGCTAGGTTTTAATTAGCCAGATCAGACACTTCAGGCAGCGTGACCACACCTGCAATGTTTTCTGACCTTCTGAACATATACTTGGACTTTCAGAATAATTTTTCATCTGTAACTGGTAATACACAAACTGATACTACGCCTTTACTTCAGCTAATATCTGATCTATTAATTTTTAAACCAATTTGGATATTCATTAACTGCTTTTGATCTAAGGAATGGACATCTATTTCACGTCACTAGCAACAGAGGGAAGCAAGATGACCGGTTTAGGCTACATTTTTATTTTAGATGACTAAAGTTAGTTGAAAATAATGATTGCGGGGGAAAGTCATTAGTGTCACTATTCCTACATGCTAAAAAATAAAAAACAACCTACAAATTTGTTACTTGCTTGGATCACTAGGAGCCTACATCCCTCCTACACCACATGAGCATATGGGAAGATGGTTGGGTCAAGGCTTCACCCATTCCTCCCATGCTCATCTGTTGAGCAGCAATAAATCTCTATTAAGTAGTTCAAACAAATGTATAAGAGGAATTCTAGCACATTTTCTTCCTGATCTAGTCTTTATGGAGACTTTTTGTATACACTGTTGGAAATCCATGAAATCTATACAGCTTTATTTTAGTCTGTAGAAAATTAATGGATATAAAAGCACAATCAATTTAATCGGAGATATTTAAGTGAAAACCCAAAATTAACCCTTGTTTGCAGGGTTAATTTTGCTTCTGTTTTAAATCAGTTCCCTCTACTCTTTAGCATTTTGTCAATTACGTAAATCCCAAGGGATTTATTGTAATGAAAAAATTAAAAAAATATAAATATAAAAACAAGAATTAAAAATAAAGTAAGCCGTGGCATTAGCTATTAAGCTAATTCTCACAAGGTGAAGGAACACTTCTTCATTAATTGATCTTTAGTACAAACGGAGCTGATCCTTATTTCTTAAATCTAATAATAAAATGATTTATGTTACTGTTATGGCTATTTGTGTTCTTTCCACCATCCCTTGCCACAATTTTCTTAGTTCACATGCCAAGTTCAGAAGTAGTATACTTGTTTGTAGGGTTCTTCTGTATTGGTCATCGACATAGTACACAGCACTTCACACACATTATCCATTGGGGGTTTTATGGGACACAGTGGAGATTTTACTTCAGGGCAGTTAGCTTTTTAAGTAGCTTAGTACAGTCAGTTCTACTATATTCTTTCTTTGTAGTCATCAGAAAGAGAGCAAGACACTGAAATTGTCAAAAAAAAAAAAAAAAAGGCCCCAAACCAAACCTGCCAAACCCTATACCTCAGATTACTGTAAATCAATTGTGAGAATAGTGATTTTGATATGTTAATGCCCTATTTGGAATTACTACCCACTGTGATCTAGATAAATATTTGCTCTTGTTGCTAGACAGAGCTCAAGCTGATAAGGATTGATAAGTGTGTTCCTGCTTCAGTGTTAGAGTAGATTAACGTTCTGTCCTAATTTCCTAATTGGTTTCTCCAGAATGTCATTAGGATGATTTGCTATGTTTTGTTGTTGCTATTGGAAAAGTCAATAATACTGCAAGTACTAAATCATAAAACTGATAATGTAATGGATATTTTAAAACTTCAGGTTAAAGGAGGAATCTGAATTATGGAAAAGTGGATTCAGGCTTTCTTACTTTTGCATGGTACTACAAGGTAATTTTTTAACAAATCAATTAATCTTTGAAGGGAAAGGGGGATTTTGAATATTGTACTTCCTTGTTCTAGCATTTTTATAATGCTCACACAAACTTAGGATGCACTCATGAAGTAAAGTTCAATAATAGAGCACCATATGAGTTCAAAAAGTCAGAAGTTCAAAAGGTAATAAAATTTGTTTTCGGCATATAATTCAATGTCTGTACATATAAGTCAGTGTAAATACTTCAGGTATGTCTAGTACATATAATTCAATGTAAATACTTCAGGTATGTCTAGATTTGGTGTTAAAATTTGTACTTATTAGCATCTTGCCATTATCCAGAAAAGGAGCATGGTAAAATATACTGATAGCCAGTCATCTAGAGATAATAAGAACAAAACTAGGTATGTAGGTTCACCAAAATACGTGGTTTATCTGATTTGTCCAATGTTTTTTCAAGGCAAAGGAAATTTTCTTTAGGTTTAACAAGATTTATGGAGGTAAACTCTTTTTATCAGATAAGATTATGTCTTTAAAGATACATTATGTCATAGAAAGACATGGACAAGGCTACAGAGAGTGACAGCAACAAATAACCATTAATGAGATGGGTGTTGTGAACTTTTAGTGTGCAGTTGAATGCATTCACTAGGCTTGCAAATAGAGGTAAGCCTGGAGAAAGCATTTAAAATTACATCTTCTAAACTTTCACATGGAAGTGAGCTAAGATAGTTGCTAAATCAAAAGGTCAAATATCGAATAAAATTATGGAAGGCTTTGTAAAAGTGTTTTGTTCATACAGTGGATAAGCTGGTCGCAAAAACATTTTTGCAAAAGCATACTTTTCTCATACAACATATTTTTAACAAAACCAAGGCTGTATCAGCTAAATGTTCAGTTTTAACAACTCTTGAAAATAAAAAAAAAATCAGAAAAAAAGGATTTCAAATATATAAAAAAAAATGTTTTGACATTTTAAAAATTAAAACCTCTACATTTTGATACAAAACAGATACTAATTTTGAAATTTTATTTTTAACTCATTATAAAACCTTTAAAAATAAAAGATGGATACAATCTTTGAAAACTAATATTTCCGTAATAAGAAATCCAAAAAATTAAGTTTATCTCACTTTTTTCTCTGTTATCCTTTTATTTTCCTTTTTTTTTTT
>VZTM01018224.1:0-11619 GCA_013400555.1 Jacana jacana
TATAAAAAAGAAAGAAATGCTAAAACACTGAAATAAAAGAAGTGAAATGCAAGAGAATGATCAAAATCTGACAAAATCCATTTGCTTTGGCTAGTTTAGATTAACCTCTGTAGGAAAAAAAACCACTAAAGAAGAAAATAAAGCAGAAGATAATGTTAGAAGCAAAATCAGTATAATAATCAGATGTGTCTCATTTCACAGTTTGTTTCAGTTCCTCACTTCTGTGTACAAGACACTGGACAGTCTCATTACTGAAAACGGTTTGTCTGGCACTATCTGCAAATAAACTAACATTGATCTTTTTTTTTAAATGGGCATGTAACACTGAAGAGGTATTGAAGCAAGCAAAAATACAATGGTTAATACAAATAAATCCAGATTAGCAATTAAAGCATAGGGTTAATTAAGAAAGACATTTAATTACCTTTGATGCTACATGACAATGTGAAAAAGAAAAGCACAATAAACTCCAGGGATTCTGCCACAGCACGTTAAATTTAGTTGCTTGTTCACTTATCCTTATTTATTATGAAGTTTCAACTAAAGTGTAACATCTTATTTTGCTTTAGAAACAAAAAGGAAATATATTTTAAAGTTTAAGCAGAAAACAATTACCTTCTAATAGCAATTTTAACAACTTTTTCAACTTCCTTCCCCACTCAGCAAAAAACTATTAGGCATTTTTCTCTTGCACTTATTTATCTCAGTTCCATTTGGATTTTGATTTTTTTAGATACAAAAAACCTAGGATGAAATAACAGGCGTATGCTGGACTGCAAGTTTACTTCAGTGACATCAGTTCTTTTACTAAAGAACACTGTACTTGAAACTGTTGACAACTGTTCTGCATCTCAGTGTTCTATAAACTTTGTTTCTTATTACTGGGAATTTAACCCATCTTATCATGACAAACAGTTATGTGAGAATTTTAGCTTGATTATAAAGCTACAACAAAATTCAGAAAGATTTCCAGAGTTCATCATACTTAAGTTATCTTTTCCTCATTTCATAGCTTACACAAAAACATGTCATATAACTTTCTTAACTATTACTCAATTTTATATAAACATTTTACTTACAGAAATGAGGTCTTTTAATCCATCTAACTGAGAAATGCACTCACTTGTTTGAATACTCCAGGTCCCACATTTGAATCAGTTATACTGCATGCCTGGTTGTGCCTGAGCGTATCCCCCTCACTCCTGAGGGACACCTGCACAGTGAAGAACTGACAGATCTTGTTTCTCCCTGATAAGGTCAGCAAGGCTTAGCTATAATATAGCCTTGCTTAATCCTCATTGGTTTTGCCTACTGAGCACAAGGCTGTTTCCTTGACAACACAGCTGCAGTTGCCACAGCATCCAGAGCCACATGTGATGTCCAGGTTTAGGGTATGTCCCAGCCAAAAATTTATTATTCAATCCTATTTCTATAAGTCATTTTAGGAAAAAAGTAAAATTGGTGAAAAACTTCCTTACATTCTGTCTCTTCTGTTAATATTAAGCCCTTTGCTATTACTTACTAACAATAACTTTTCCTGTATGGGATGGACACTTCTGAAACTCAGGAGCTATGACAATTCTTTTCTTGGTGAGCACATAGTCTAAGGGTATTCTTTATTCAAGGCATGTTATTTGCGTGGGGTATGCAAATAAGAATTAATCATCACCTTGTGATATAAAAAGTCAGACAGAATTAGTAAATACATGAAGAAATGCAGTAATAATGTGGAAAGTGAAAATATGACATCACAAACGTGGAGGCAATTTTACTGTTGAAATGTTTTGTTTGTTTTTTTTTTCAAAAAGTCAGTAGCATACATTATACCCAGAGAACCAGTTCTCAGGTTGAGAATCATGCAAAGCCTACCCTATTTTTTTAAGCTTTACCTCATATTTTGACAGACAAACGGCTAGCTGTTGATCCTGTTGATGCTAATATGAGATTTGTCATCTAACAATATCCAACTATGATGACATGGTATTAAAATCACTTATTGGCTTTGCCTGCTGAAATGGAAAGGCATCCCAAAGAAGTTTTCTTTCTGCTGTTCCATTATCACTGAACTAGAGAGAGGTTATCTGGTTTCTAAATGCTTTCAGTGTGTTTATCAGTTACATGACACAGTAACCTTGCCTCACTTGTGGGTTTGCTTAATTAATTGCACATGTTCCTGGAGATCTTATACATGAGAGTAACTCATCAAGATTTAAGTATTTTCTGGATATTTCAGGCATGAACTGAAACTGCTAGATGTGGATGCATATAACTGCTGCAAACCAACTTGTCTCTCCCAAGGGAAGTGGATACTGGCCAATACAAAAATTTCAGAAGCACAAGTATGATTAGGTCCTATGGTCAGAAGTTGAAGGCAGACACACTGAGGGCAGAAATAAAGTGCAGATTTCAACATGAGTGACACTTAAGCATTGAAATAACTGCTGGAGGGCTGTGTGGAATATTCCATGAATTCTGGATTATTTTCTAGGTTATACATTCTACTTTAAAGAACAATAAAGGCATGGAAATTCTACAGCACCCAATTACACAGAACGGCTGATTAGATGATCACTGAATTGTCAGAGTTGGAAGGGACCTCTACAGGTCATCTGGGCCAACTCCCCTGCTAAAGTAGGATTGCCCAGAGCACATTAGTCAGGGCTGTATCCAGGCAGGGCTTGAAAATCTCCGGAGAAGGGAGCTCCACAACCTCCCTGGGCAGCCTGATCCAGTGCTCTGTCACCTTCACCCTAAAGAAGTTCTTCCTTGTATTTGAATGGAACTTCCTATGTTCCAGCTTCTGTCCATTGCCCCTCGTCCTGTCACTCGGAATCACTGAAAAGAGTCTGGTTCCATCCTCCTTCAACCCACCCTTCATATACTTCTAAGTTTTAATAAGGTCTCCTCCCAGCCTTCTCTTTTCCAGGCTAAAGAGTCCCAGCTCTCTCAGACTTTCCTCAGCAGGGAGATGCTCCAATTCCTTAATCATCTTTGCTGCCCTGCACTGGGCTCTCTCCAGTAGTTCCCAGTCTCTCTTGAACTGGGGAGCCCAGAACTGGATGCAGAATTCCGGGTGTGGCCTCACCAGTGCAGAGTAGAGGGGGAGAACGACCTCCCTCCACCTACTGGCCACACTCTTCCCTATGCAGCCTAGGATTCCATTGGCCCTCTTTGTGACAAGGGCACATTGATGGCTCATGGAGAGTTTACTATCTACCAGTTTATGATTATTTACTACCTGACATCCTTCTCAAAAGTGCTTTCCATCAGGTCTACCCCTAACCTATATCGATGCCCAGAATTATTCCTTCCCTAGTGCAGGACCCCACACTTGGTCTTGTTGAACACTATTAGGTTACTATCTGCCCAGCCTTCCAGCCTGTCCAGGTCACACTGGATGGCATCACAGTCCTCTGGAGTGTCAGTCAGACCTCACAGTTTGGTATCACCAGTGAACTTGATGAGGATATACTCAGTCCCCTCATTCATGTCAATGATGAATATGTTGAACAAGACTGGACCAAGTATTGGCCCTTGGGGGATACTACTGATGATAACATTATAATCCATAAGCCATTACTGGGGAAAACAAGTGTTCAGAATAAATTAATATACAGTAATCTGTTACACTAGCAATTTTAAAGATGCACATAATCTTGAGTTTCATAGAAACAGAGCAGACTTGCCCAAGAACTATACATGAAAGGTTCCAGTGATCAGCTAATTATACCTGTTTTGCTTCTGTGAAGTACAAGAACACCAAAGATCTGACTTTCACTGAGTCTGAGCTTAGCAAGACATGAAACCTGGTACTCGGAGGTTACAAATATACTCGTAACTTAACTGTGCCCAGTACCACTCTCTGGCACTAACTGCCCTAGAACAGAACAAAAGCAATTAAACTCTATTATCTTCCAAAATAGATTGTCTGCAAGGAAATTGCCAAGTGGGAATGACCCACAGCCTGAACAAACCCCCAAGCTTTGAAAATGTTTAGCAATGTCTTGGCTAACTTCCAGTGAGGGGCAAAACTCATTGGCACAGTGTAACTTACTAACACTCACAGAACCAAGGAGATGAGACCTCATGTGGCAGAAACCTTCAGACCCCAGAACTTGGCAGGTTGTCACAATCCTGCATTTGACTGTCAATGAAGCAGTATCTTATCATGGTGAATGGCAGGACCAACAAGCTTCTACTGAATTTAGAACTAATATGAAATCGAGGCTCTTTCAAGCACTGGAAATAACAATAATAATGAAGTTAGTTGCTTAGGTGCTTAGTTTCATCTAGAAACCCCAGAATAAAATGAGTCCGATGGAATCTAAAATTGAGAAACAAACCAAAAATTTAAACCCCAAAATGCATGATTTCTGCAACTAGAAACCAGAAATCCTCTAATATTTCATAAGCTATATGCCAAATTAGTGCTGTAAATCATGGCTGAATCATATCTAATAAAATAAGAGGAGAATTTGAAATTAGTCTGGAATGTGAAGATTTCACATGAAGATTTTTTTTCCATCACTGCTACTGTAATTCAGTAGAGCTACTGAGCCTCTGATATTTGTCTTAAAAATATTTCAGCATGAGCATGAACTGAGGGTCAGCAAAAAGTACCAGAGATTGTGTGACAGCTGACCTATAAAGCTATTTGTCTTACCTGAAAATATACAGCTGGGAACAATAAATGAAATGTATCACATCAGGAATAATATGGAAAGGTAGAAAGATAATGGTTAATGTCTGATGAGTCACAGCGATATAACATTAACTGATAAACTCAAGATGCTGCAGGCTGTGATTTACAACCTTCTACCAGTTTCACTTAATACATTTTGGAACTTCTCTGAGTACATGATATGTTCCAAATAGTTAGATTTAGACATTGGGATTAAAATTCCAGTTTCACAGAAATAAAGAGAAAAACTACAGCAAAAGACTAAAAACAAATACAAAGAGGTGGGGGAAAATGGAGCAATGAATACAGTGATCAGTATTTTAGTCTATAATCTTCCATGAGAAAAGAAATAATCTTTCTCATGGAAAAGCTGTCTGCTCATGGCCTGGATTAGCATATGATTTGCTGAATCGAGCACTGGCTGGAAGGACGGTCCCAAAGAGTGGTGCTCAATGGAGTTAAATCCAGCTGGCGTCCGGTCACAAGTGGTGTTCCTCAGGGCTCAGTATTGGGGCCATTCCTGTTTGATATCTTTATTGATGATCTTGACAAGGGTATAGAGAGCACCATCAGTAAGTCTGCAGATGACACTAAGTTAGGTGGGAGTGTTGATCTGCATGAGGACAAGGAAGCTCTACAGATGGGCTTGGATAGACTGGATCGATGGGCCGATGTTAATGGTGTGGGCTTTAACAAGGCCAAGTGACAGGTCCTGCATTTGGGCCACAACAACCCCATGCATCGCTACAGGCTTGGGGAAGTGTGGCTGGAGCTGCCTGGCAGAAAAGGAGCCGGGGGTGTTGTTTGACAAGCAGCTGAAAATGAGCCAGCAGTGTGCCCAGTTGGCCAAGAAGGCCAATGGCATCCTGGCTTGCATAAAAAATAGTGTGACCAGCAGAAGTAGGGAGGTGATTGTCCCCTTGTACTCAGCACTGGTGAGACCACACCTTGAGTATTGTGTCCAGTTCTGGGCACCTCAACACAAGAGAGATATCGGGGTGCTGGAGCGAGTGCAGAGGAGGGCTACAAAACTGGTGAAAGGCCTGGGGCATAAATCTTATGAGGAACAATTAAGGGAGCTGGGACTGTTTAGTTTGAGGAAGAGGAGGCTGAGGGGAGACCTCATCCCTCTCTACAACTGCTTGAAAGGGCATTGTAGAGAAGTTGGTGCTGGTCTCTTCTCACAGGTTATTAGCAATAGAACAAGAAGGAATGGCTGCAAGCTGCAACGGGGTAAGATTAGGCTGGACATTAGGAAAAAATGCTTCACAGAAGAGTGGTCAGGGACTGAAATAGGCTGCCCAGGGAGGTGATGGAGTTGCCATCCCTGAATGTGTTTAAGAGTAGATTGGATATGCTGTTGAGGGATCTGGTGTAGGGGAGAACTTTGTAGAGGAGGGCTGATGGTTGGACTCAACGATCCCAAGGGTCTCATCTAACCTGAATGATTCTATGATTCTATTTTATGATCTCAGCAAAATCTTGATCTAACCATTATGAACCTTTTGTAGCTAGCAAAAGTGTAGGACTAAGTGGTAGTAAGTGTAGCAGCAAAAGTGGTAGTAAGAAGTCTTGGGGTATAAAGGGATTACTGAATGTTTCTACAAATTCCTATCAACTGGGAAAGACGACATGAGAGAAAGAAAAAAAATAGCATTTGAAAATTTATTAAGGGTGCTATTATGTCTGGCATAGAAAACTAGGGAGGGAAGCAAGGAGAGAGGAAACATTGGGGGTCCAAAGTGAAAAGTTTAGTAACAAGTTTAAAGGTGGATATAGAAAGGAGATGGTGACAAACTACACCCTGCAGCAACAAATTCACATAGAACAAGGCTACATTTTTAAAACTTAATAAAAAGGATTTTACAATAATTAAGATGGTGAAACAAGAGAAAATAAACACATCAGTTCAGTAACTGAATAAGCAAAGCACTATTTCAGATACACTCTTCAGTAATTATAGGGAAAAAAAATTATATAGTATAGCCAGCCAGATAATTACTTGTACTACATCAAAGTTATGCAGTACTGAAATGTATAGAACAGATCCTCTATAAAATTACTTTATTGGTTTAAATTTATTCAAACAATGATGACAGTAACTTTGTGTTGGCAGACTTTATATCTGACAACACATCAACTATCATTCCACATCATTCCATTCTAATATAAAAGAAAAAGCTGTTAAAAGTCTTTTATTGTGTGCTAATTTGACAGAAATGCACTATGTGCCCACATGTGTTTTAAATCAACCTGCACTCGTCAAATTCAGTACTAATGATGGTGGAAAAAGAAACAGCTGAAGGTGGCACTCAGGCTCCAGTACCGCATGACAGTTGGATTATCAGTATCAAGGAAGAAACAGGAGGGGGAGATAAGATTGGAGAAACAGGAACAGTTTTGTTTTGTCCTCTATTGAACTGGAACTTTATACCAGATGTTCACAGAGAGGTGTCTGAGTGATTTTTGTTTAGATGAAAGCAAGACTGAAGTAAAGAAGCAGATAATAGCTTGACCTCATAGCTAATTTGAAATATCCGAGCCTGAATAAGGCATTGCAATGTATGTTGTGGTAAAAGCACTTAGAAGGTTTTAATTAACTGAGAACACGTGTTGTTTCTTAGCAACAAAGGTCACCAAGAATGCGTAACTCTACTTATATAATTGTTTTCCTATTGAATTATTATTGGCCCTGTATGTTAGGGAGTGTTCTAAATGTTCAGAACTTTAAAATGGTGACAACAGGATTAAGTGTGTATAGGTAAGAATCATGGGTAAGGCCAACAAGGCAGCTATCACAGTGGGAATCTGCTATAAACCACCTGACCAGGATGGAGAGGCAGATAATATATTCTATAAGCAGATGGCAGAAGTCTTATGATTGCTAAGCCTTGTTTTCGTGGGGGACTTCAGCTTATCAGACGTCTGCTGGAAATATAAGACAGCTGAGAGGGAAGTCTATGAAGTTCCTGGAGCGTGTTGAGGATAACTTCCTGACAAGTGGTGAGTAAGTCAACCAGAGAAGGCAACCAGCTCAACCTTCTCAACAGAGAAGGACTTGTGGAGTATGGAACATCTGGAGGCCATCTTGGGCTTAGTGATCATGAAATGACAGATTTTCAATTCCTGGAGAAGCAAGGAAGGGGTTAGCAGAACTGCTACGTTGGACGTCCAGGGGGCAAACTTAGGTCTATTCAAGAGTCTGTTTGACAGAATACCTTGGGAAACAGTCCTGAAGAGCAAAAGAGTCTGGGGAGGTTGGATGTTTTTCAAAAAGGAAGTCTTAAAGGTGCAGAAGCAGGCATCCCCATGTGCCAAAAAATGAGCAATCAGAAGAAAATTGGAAGAAAACCAGCCTGGCTGAAAACAAAGCTATGGTTGCAACTCAAGTTAAAAAGTAGAATTTATGGGTTTTGGAAGAAAGCAAAGCCAACTCAGGAGGACTATAAAGATGTGAGGCTATGTAGGGAGAAAATTAGAATGGCCAAAACCCATCTGTAACTTAATCTGGCTTCTGCTGTTAGGGACAATAAAAAATGTTTCTATAAATATACTAACAAAAAATGGAGGACAATCCCCACCCTTTATTGGATGTTGGGGGAAACAGAGTGACCAAGGATGAGGAAAAGGCTGGGGTACTTAATGCCTTCTTTACCTCAGTCTTTAGTAGTAGGATCACTTGTTCCCTCAGTACCCAGCTCCCTGAGCTGGCTAACCTCCATATTCCAAGGGGAAATGGTGAGTGATCTGCTACACCACTTTAACACATGTCTATGAAGCCTGTTGGGATCCTGAGGGAGCTGGTGGAAGTGCCCATCAAGCCACTTTCCATTATTTATCTGCAGTCCTGGATAACTAGGAAGGTCCAAATTTACTGGAGGCTAACAAATGTGACACCCATCTACAGGAAGGACTGGAAGGATGATCTGGGGAACTACAGGCCTGTCAGTCTGACCTCGGTGATGAGGAGTGTTATGAAACAGATAATTTTGAGTCCTATCACATGGCATACGCAGGACAACCAAGTGATCTGGCAAAGTCAGCATGGGTTTATGAAAGGCAGGTCCTGCTTGACTAAACTGATCTCCTGCTGTAATAAGATGACCCACTCAGCGGATGAGTTTTTTACCCACTCAGGGTAAAAAACTGGATGGCTGGGCTGAAAGAGTTGTGGTGAATGTAGTTAAATCCAGTTGTTTGTTGGCCAAAAGTGGTGTTTCCCAGGCATCGGTAGTGGGACCAGTTCTGTTTAATATCTTTATCAATGACATGGATGGACAAGGGGTCAAGTGCACCCTAAGTAAGTTTTGCAGGGTCATGCACTTGAGTCATAGCAACCTCATGCAGCATTACGGGTCTGGGGAAGTGTGGCAAAAAGGACCTGGGACTGTTGGTCAACAGCCAGCTGCATATGGGCCAGCAGTGTGCTCAGGTGGCCAAGAAGGCAAATTACATCCCAGCTTGTATCAGAACTAGTGATTATTCCCCTGTATTCAGCACTGGTGAGGCCGCAGATCGATTACTGTGTTCATTTTGCGGTGACTCAATACAGGAGGGACATTGAGGTGCTGGAGAAAGAAAGGCAATGAAGCTGGTGAGGGCTCAAGAGTGCAAGTCCTGTGGGGAGAGGCTGGGTTCGTGAAGTCTGGAGAAAAGAAAGCTCAGAGGAGACCTTATCACTCTCTACAACTCCCTGAAAGAGGTTATAGTGAGGTGGGGGTTGTCCTCTTCTCCCAAGTGACAGATGATAGGACAACAAGAAATGGCCAGGGGAGGTTTAGAATGGATATCAGGAAAAATGTCTTCACAGAAAGGTTTGTAAAGCATTGGAACAGGCTGCCCAGGGAAGCAGTTGAGTCACCATCCCTGGAGGTATTTAAAAGATGTGTAGGTGTGGTGCTTAGGGACATGGTTTAGTGGTGGTTTGGGCAGTGTTAGGTTGGACTGAATGATCTTAAGGGTCCCTTCTAACCTAGACAATTCTATGATACTAGGATTCTATGAATATAGTTAAATTTAAGTTTGGGGTTGTTTTTTTTTTTCTTTCAAATATCTTAAGTGTGTAATCTTACATGATAGAAAAGATCATATTAGCTCAATTAAGATGTCAAGCACCCTTAACTTTCACTTTTTTAATATGGAAGAGCAGAACACCTCCTGCNTCAAGTTAAAAAGTAGAATTTATGGGTTTTGGAAGAAAGCAAAGCCAACTCAGGAGGACTATAAAGATGTGAGGCTATGTAGGGAGAAAATTAGAATGGCCAAAACCCATCTGTAACTTAATCTGGCTTCTGCTGTTAGGGACAATAAAAAATGTTTCTATAAATATACTAACAAAAAATGGAGGACAATCCCCACCCTTTATTGGATGTTGGGGGAAACAGAGTGACCAAGGATGAGGAAAAGGCTGGGGTACTTAATGCCTTCTTTACCTCAGTCTTTAGTAGTAGGATCACTTGTTCCCTCAGTACCCAGCTCCCTGAGCTGGCTAACCTCCATATTCCAAGGGGAAATGGTGAGTGATCTGCTACACCACTTTAACACATGTCTATGAAGCCTGTTGGGATCCTGAGGGAGCTGGTGGAAGTGCCCATCAAGCCACTTTCCATTATTTATCTGCAGTCCTGGATAACTAGGAAGGTCCAAATTTACTGGAGGCTAACAAATGTGACACCCATCTACAGGAAGGACTGGAAGGATGATCTGGGGAACTACAGGCCTGTCAGTCTGACCTCGGTGATGAGGAGTGTTATGAAACAGATAATTTTGAGTCCTATCACATGGCATACGCAGGACAACCAAGTGATCTGGCAAAGTCAGCATGGGTTTATGAAAGGCAGGTCCTGCTTGACTAAACTGATCTCCTGCTGTAATAAGATGACCCACTCAGCGGATGAGTTTTTTACCCACTCAGGGTAAAAAACTGGATGGCTGGGCTGAAAGAGTTGTGGTGAATGTAGTTAAATCCAGTTGTTTGTTGGCCAAAAGTGGTGTTTCCCAGGCATCGGTAGTGGGACCAGTTCTGTTTAATATCTTTATCAATGACATGGATGGACAAGGGGTCAAGTGCACCCTAAGTAAGTTTTGCAGGGTCATGCACTTGAGTCATAGCAACCTCATGCAGCATTACGGGTCTGGGGAAGTGTGGCAAAAAGGACCTGGGACTGTTGGTCAACAGCCAGCTGCATATGGGCCAGCAGTGTGCTCAGGTGGCCAAGAAGGCAAATTACATCCCAGCTTGTATCAGAAATAGTGATTATTCCCCTGTATTCAGCACTGGTGAGGCCGCAGATCGATTACTGTGTTCATTTTGCGGTGACTCAATACAGGAGGGACATTGAGGTGCTGGAGAAAGAAAGGCAATGAAGCTGGTGAGGGCTCAAGAGTGCAAGTCCTGTGGGGAGAGGCTGGGTTCGTGAAGTCTGGAGAAAAGAAAGCTCAGAGGAGACCTTATCACTCTCTACAACTCCCTGAAAGAGGTTATAGTGAGGTGGGGGTTGTCCTCTTCTCCCAAGTGACAGATGATAGGACAACAAGAAATGGCCAGGGGAGGTTTAGAATGGATATCAGGAAAAATGTCTTCACAGAAAGGTTTGTAAAGCATTGGAACAGGCTGCCCAGGGAAGCAGTTGAGTCACCATCCCTGGAGGTATTTAAAAGATGTGTAGGTGTGGTGCTTAGGGACATGGTTTAGTGGTGGTTTGGGCAGTGTTAGGTTGGACTGAATGATCTTAAGGGTCCCTTCTAACCTAGACAATTCTATGATACTAGGATTCTATGAATATAGTTAAATTTAAGTTTGGGGTTGTTTTTTTTTTTCTTTCAAATATCTTAAGTGTGTAATCTTACATGATAGAAAAGATCATATTAGCTCAATTAAGATGTCAAGCACCCTTAACTTTCACTTTTTTAATATGGAAGAGCAGAACACCTCCTGC
>VZTM01018224.1:24156-36536 GCA_013400555.1 Jacana jacana
AAAAAAAAAAGAAAAAAAATCGTTTATGAATAAGAGACTGTTTGTATTTCAGTAGCCATTAAGTACAAGCACAGCATTATCCCTTTCATTATCAGCAAGTATGATGTCCAAGAAGAAAAATTACATCTATTGGAATCAGCCTAAGAACTAATTTATTGGGGCATAAGGTGAGAGAAATACACACCTTGAAAGATAAATCATTACTGTAGAAAAGCAAATCTAGACATCTTCTCCTTATAAAAATTAATTCTGTATACTACTATTATCATGGCATGATTTATCATTAATTTAATGCTAAAAGGAGCAACTAGGCATTTTAGCCCATAAGATCTCCTTTGTCTATCTACATCAACACCACTATAATTTTTTTTAAGCTATTTACCTCATCAGTTTTACCCTAATTTGCTAACAACTGCTGTGGATTAAAGAGCAATTGTGAATGCCCAGTGTTCTACCAAGAACATTTCCAATGTACAGTATGCTTGACCAATGTTCTCGTTTGAGATAACGAGAAAGAACAAGTATTCAAGGATTTTAAGTGCTGGCATTAGTTGCAAGGATTCTAGCCAAATTCCAGATCACTTAGTTATATTGTGCTTACTTGCATTCCCTCTGCACTCCAGAACAGACACACTATTCTTCTTTTTATACCTTAAAAATATAATTGAACAGAATTGTTAGTGCACAATAGCTGTCCTATTACTAAAAGAAAAAGCAGATGCATTTCAGTAAGAGCTAAAAGGATTCTAGTTACATTGCATACATTCTTTAATAATGGTAGACAAAAGCTACAGTGAAAGAAGATAACATGGTGCACAGTTAACGATCATTTACTGAACAATAAAGATACAATACTAACTGATGAGGCTTTGTGAGTACTTCAAATACTATTCAAAATATATCAGGCCATTGTATAAGAGTAATGCTTCCATAAAATGATAATCTCACATTCTGTAACTCCCTGGGAAACTCTGGTTTCAGCAACTTGATTTGTATCTCGCAGAAACGCTATGTCAGGAACTGAAATCAACTGGGCACAGGAAAAATTAACTAACTTGGGAGAACTTCCATTCATCCCCATGATAGGGGGATGGTAATTAAAATAACATTTTTGCCTTATAAGAAGTATATAAACTTGTAGAAATAATTATTTGGGTAAGAGTATGCAGCTGTTAGAGGCTGCCGCTTAAGCAAAACTAAAAAAAACAACTGAAGGTTGAGATGAGCCACAGCCTTGAGATAATGGGGAACAAGAAGAACATCCCAGAATGCAGAACTGACCCTACAGCCTTGAGAGAAGATAGGGAGGTACGTTTGATAAGGAGGATCCAGCTGCACCTGCCATCCTGGCTGGGAAAGAGACCAGCCAAGATCTGGGCCTGTGCCAGAGCAAGAGGTGAAAAGTGCATCTGTGAAGAAGACATACGGCCTTCATCTTCACCACCCTCGGCGACCACTACCAGGAGGCACTAGGCAAGTGCAGTTGGGAGGAGTCTACTTTTAATACGAAGTGGGGACAGGTCATGCATATGTATAGGCATAATGTATATGTGTATCATTGTGTAATTTTTGCTGGATAAATGAAGAGTGAGTTACCACGCCCGGGTGCGCATGTTTGTGGTGGGGCGACCCCTCGTGCTGCCCAGCGCTGAATAAACAGACCTGCTTTGCAACTTTCCAAGTTGTGGAGTCTATTTCTGCATGTCATCTGCGGAGTGCGTAACTATTCTGTACGTGAAAGAATGATTAGAAGAAAATCTTCACAACTGTATTATGGAACAGGTGTGAATGTGGGTGAGGGTAATTATTGGGATTGACTGAAAACATTCTTTGACAGTAAGTTTTACACACAATTTCCCTTGGTGGAGAAACAGTGAGTCAGAATTTCAAGGTTCTGTTCAAGCCATAGAACTAAGACAATTTGTGTTGCCTTGATCCCCTTTGTTCCATCCCTAATTAAACCCTCTTCTTGGCTAGCTATCTGTAGCAGGTGCATTCCTTTAGAAATTTTTATTCAATCCCACTCTCTAATCTTCAACTTTTTTCACCCCTTGCCTACTGCCTTACCCAACAACTCTTAGCATCCTGCTAAAGGACCCCATCCCAGAACCTCCACCTTGCTGATGGAAAAAAATTACCATACAGGGATTAAAGGAAAGAAACTGAAATCAGTAATAAAAAGAAAAATAAACTATTGAGAAGAGTGAGATGCTCAAAAATGGGTATCAATTCAGTGGCATCAGTGACCTCTTCAAAATAAATGATTTCCCATTCCTTTGTTTCACAACCTTGCTTAAAGCTTTATCTACATGACAATCTCCTGTAATTTTCCCTGTAATTTACTTAATGTAATGTAAATTACTGATTAATGAGACACATATGTACTTATTAATCAGACAGGTTCTTATGATCTTTCTACTTCCTTTTCTTCTGCTTATGTGAACTTTCACTCTGTCAGGCAGTTTGGCTCTTTATTTCTATCACTTACTCTGAGTTTTTACTGTTTTGATGCTTTCTGTATAAAGTGTTCCTTTCCTCTTGAAATGGTTGAGAAACGTGGTCTACCTTAAATCCACAGAATCTCTTCAAGAACTTTCAACAGAAAGCAGTAAATCCATGCAGTTTAAAAAAAAATATCTAAAAGGCTGCTTTAGTAATTCTCTAAGTATTCTTACAAATGAAACCAAACAGCATCAATATTTCAAATGCTATTCAACATTAGTCTGGGTTCTGACCAACCTAATCTAGTTTAAGATGTCCTTGTTCATTGCAGGGGAGGTTGGACCTGATAACCTTTAAAGACCCCTTCCAAACCAAACTATTTTATGACTCTGTGATGCTGTCCTTACATGCCAGTGATTCCTCACAAACACATCACTCCAGAGACTGAATTCTCTTTAGAGGCTGAAAATTCTCTTTAGAAGCTTCAGATCTTGGTTTGAATTTGGAAGTGTCACAACTGAAGTAAACGCAACCATACTGTCTTAGAAAAAGGAGCAAGTTACAGTTCTGTGCAATACGTTACATTATCTTCTTTCTTACTTGGTTACCAGTATGGAAAAATAAAAAAACCCATCAGTTAATCATATCACTGCAATTGTTCCTCATACTGGAAACATTTACCGTGTTTCTTTTTCATAGTGTCAGAACTTTGCTGCAGTTCTCTTGCCTTAACCTTGTCCAGTAATTTACCAAGATATATTCAAGTTGATCCTACATCCTAATAATCCACTTTACAGTGCAGGAAAAAATGCACCCAATTACAATATTTTCCTGCAAACAGCATATCTGGAATTTTCCAAACTGCATCATACATTCTCATCAATATTCCAATACAGGTGATACTCTAGTTTAACATATAAAAAGGATCCTTAAGCAGTAATTTTATTTCTTTGATATATATAGCCACATTAGCATGGCAAGAGTTTGTTCTATAACTATTTAAAGCAGGGGACTTTATTTACAGTATTTGTACAGCACACTCACACCTCAGCATTCTTCATGCAGAAAATAAAAAGAGCAGAATAAGCCATAGGAACAACAGTTCTTCAGAAGTACAGCTGCCCTCACACCCTGGCCCCCAAGCCCAAAACAGGGAAGGTGAAATAATAGACAATAAATGTATGTATAACACACATCTGCTGGAACATACAGCAATTGGAAGCGAGATAGCAATTGAGACATCAGTTCAACCTGCAAGTCAGATGCGTAATGTTCTTGTTTAAAAACATAAAAACTATTATAGCACTGAAAGCAACAAGCAGAGAATGCTGCTTGAAAATACACAAAACAATCTGCTTCCTCACATGAGAGGTAATGTAATTTCTTCATATAAAGCCTCCTTAAGCTATCAAAGTCTTTACCAGAAACAACATTTACACATACTCAAAACTGTCTGCATGAGCTCATGGAAGGAAAAGTTAATTGTACTAGCTCATGTGGATGCAGAAAGTCTTTCACCACAATCAATGCTAGCTGGGAGAATACAGGTAGTCTTACTACACTAACAGCTCTTAGTATGCACTTTCCCCTAATTTCTTGCCCAGAATTTGTTACTGACCATTGTCAGAGATGTGTGACAATTATATGGTTGTTGTCTTGCAGCAAGAAAGAAAACCAAGATAGGAGTCAGGACAGAATTCCAGAGTCATGGTATTCTATCTGTCAGTATGGACAATGGAACGGAAACATATAGCCAGCAAACAGCTGTGGAAACATGTGGTTTCCTCAAGATCATGGGGGTTTTTGTTTAGGGCTTGATCCTCTTCTGTCCTCAGTACAGATATGTGTAAGGTTCCACAGGTGACAGATGGAGAGTGAAGAGTATCTGTGCAGGATGAGTATAGTTGAAACTAAATTTCAAAGAGGACGTGATCATTTGATCATGCCAGAGAGAATAAATAATGTTAAGTGAAACGAATAATCAACCTAGAGAAGGAAAAGCGGAAAAAAAAAGGCCTATCAGAAGTGGATTCTATTTGGCCTCTTTGTAACATCCCACGAAATAAGACAAAACAAGTAAATAATAAAGAACACAACATTACAAAATAACAGACTTAAGTATGTTTATAAACAACAGTTTTAGCAAAGCAGCAGCAAATTCTGGTGCAAAAGAGGAAACTCCTCAACCCACACATTCTTCAATTACTCTGTGTCAGTTTAGGGCTACTACTGTCTGCATGGCTTCAATATAAATTTAACTTAAGAATTCAGGCACCTCTCCACTTGACTTCTCTTAATCTTTGTTGCACCAAGATGAAATCAACTCCCCCTTCAGTTCAGAATCTTGAATCTTTAAAAGTATTTTGATTGTCCTTTTGTGATAAAAGCTTAACTTTATTGATACAAATTTAAAAAAAAAAATTGAATTTTTTTCCCTTTTCTTTTTCATACTTACCACTATTACATGCAGGTGATTCAAAACTAATATCCACAAACACTCTAGGCTTGATTATGTCATAAACTCTTTTTTTGTTCTTCATACATGCAGCTCCTTTCAGCGATACAAAAGTAATGGATTGCAACAGATAATCCCTAGCATTTCAATTTCTGTGCTCAACAAATTGCTGTTTGATGTCTTCTATTATAAATACAACCTATAGATAACTCCTTTTTCAGAGCAAGCACAGAGGAAGATGCATGAAGTTTAAAATACACAGGTCTAGGTGAAAACTTCAAATGTGTTCCATAGACCAGAATGAATGTCTAAAAGCTACATTATCCAAAGTACGGTGTGCTGTGGAAAATCAGTTATGAATTTCCAGGGCAGTCCCAGTAGCATTCCTGGCAGAGAATTAAGAAATTAACAGAACACAACAATATTTAAAAATGCTATGTGTTTTCAGCAAGTGAAGAATTGGGGAAAGAGTTACCTTAGCTGTTGTCTGCAAGTATTTTCCTTTAAACACTCTCTGGACTCCACTTTCACAGTGCAGAACATAGACATCTTTCCAAGTTCTTAAATTCAGGGAAAGAATGAAGTACAAATTGATTACTACATTACTGCATCACTACTCAGAATTCTGTAAGAAAACTATATTATTTTGTTAAGAGCTAGGGCAGACTTAGATGAAACGGCAAACCACTACTGAATTTAAATATGAAATTCAGTTTCTCACAATCTAGCTTACTTCACTAAAAATTTGTTATGTCCTTAGCAGACAGAGAAACCAATGCTATTTTTAAACAAAATTAACTGCTTAGATGCTTATGATAATGAACTTGAAGGAACACATTCCATAAAAAAATATCTTAAAGACACAGGAAGTAACAGCTTTTCAAAGTCAGAGACAATATGGAAATAAGTTCTAAACTTCACATAAATCAGTCTGGTTTGCATTTTTAAAATCAGCATAAATTTGTGCTAATGACAACAACTTTTAACTATATATAAATACATCTACATGAGTTTCTGGAGCTGAGGAAAAAATTACATGGTGAAGCTGAAGTAGATTTGTTCTTTGCATTCAGATATATCAGAAACACAAGCTAATGGTAGATACTCCCAGTGCAAACATTACCACACACACACAAAAAAATACCAAAACAAAAAACAAACTTTTTTTTTTCTTCCCCTAAACTCTGGATGTTTTTATAAATTGACATATACACAACATTTTAATTGTTTAAAAGGACATAAATATTAAACTGAAGTACTGAAAAAAGTACTTCCCCTCTATTGAAGTTTCCTGTTGCTTGATTCATTCACATGCCACTAATTCTACAATGACATTCTGAAAATATAAGTGACTGGCCAGTTACAAATTTACTCTTATAAAACTTTATTTTGATTTAAAGCATATCCTTGGTAAAAGCACAGAGATTTGTATCGGAAGACTTAAAGAGAACAGAGTCCACAACATTCCCAGTTCTTTAGGTCAACTGTTAATCACCATCATTTTTGAAAATTTATTTAGTTTGTTGTCTGCTTGTCATTAACTGAATCCTCTTGTTCCTGTCTTTTCTAGATTAAATCATTCTTTAGGCTTCTATATAGCACTGAAAGGTATTGGAAAACTGAGTTAAATCAACTATAGCTCTTTTCCAGAGGAACGGCCAGTTTTAATCCCCACAATTTATACTGTATTTTCCAGATGTGGTTTCCTTTCTCTAACGGTCTTCATTTTTTTTTTTTTTTTAAGGCACTCTTGAAAACCGGGGCACCAAAACTACGCATGACATTTCAGTGTGATTCTAGAGCAAAGATGACCTAACACAAGCAGTAGCAGAGGAAAAGAAACCCCAAACAACCCAAAACCCTGTCGGCGAGGCTCATCTCAACCCAAGCCCGGTGGTTAATTCGTCTTCCACCGATCCGGCTGACTGCAGCGCCAGCACCGTGCGGCTCCACTGGCACAGGAACGCTGCCGGGACCTCCAACGCTACTGATGGAAAAGATCCTTGTGAATGTGCAACGCACATTTTGAAACGGGTTGAGCTTTTTCCAGCAGCTTTTGCTCTCCCTCCCCCTTTCACACGGCGCCAACCGTGTGACTTCTGCCATTATGTTAACTGGCTCGGGGAAAATCACACAGATTAAATTTCCCTTAGAGCAAAGTCAGCAAGGAGCAGCCGAAGGTTGGGCTGGAACGGGGAAGTGGTGATTTAAACACCCATTAAACAAGGAGCCAGACCGGCGGTCACGCAGCCGGGACGGGGGCGGCTGGGGCGGGCAGGCAGACCGGCTGAGAAAGAAGCCGCCGCGCCGCTGGTTGATCTCACGGGACACAGCAGAGGATCACCCAGCACTGAGCGACAGCCGCCTACCAACTACCTACGACTAGCAGCATCCCAGCTCTGCCACTGCCCTCCTTCNCCGCTCCTGGGCGGTAAGGGGAGGTTGGCCCCACCCCGTCTCCTTGCGCATGCGCGTTGCCGCCGTCGTCCTGGCAACGGGGACGCTGTGCCAGGCGGGCGTGAGGGGGCCGCCGCCGAGCTGCCACTGCCGCCGCCCGTCATGTCGGAGATCTTGTGCGAGTGGCTGAACGAGGAGGTAAAGCTCTCCCGGACCGTGGGTAAGTTGCGGGGTGGGGGGATCTCCGCTGCGCTGTGAGGGGTCGGGGGGCAGCTGGCTTGAATGGCCAGCGCTGGAGGCTGCTGCAGCGTTAGGCCTTCATCCCGCCCAGGGATATGGGGGGTTCCCCGGGACCCAACTCCCTCTGATCTATCAATGAACCCTCCCCCTTCCTCCCGACTAGATACCTCCTCAGGTACATTTTCAATCTTCATGATGAAGACAGTGATTTTTGAGGTGGTTAGTTTTCCTCAAGGCCCAAGTGCTCAGGAGATAGAATCATAGAATCATAGAATCATTTAGGTTGGAAGAGACCCCTGGGATCATCAAGTCCAACCATCAGCCCTACTCTGCAAGGTTCTCCCCTACACTAGATCCCTCAACACCACATCTAATCTGCTCTTAAAATGATGTTAGGAGTTCGTTTCACCTGCTAAAAAGGACTCCAGAGGAAAAAAATATTTTAATATGTTTGCAAAGCAGTGCTTTTTTTGTTTTGAATGGCAGGTGTTGTGCTGGCTATGGAGAAGCATTTGTTCTGCAAGGAGAGAGCGGCTTTCCGTGGATGAGAAGCCCATTAGATCTAGCTTTGTTTTCTTTTGAATGTTTTAGGAAAAAAGTAATTATCTTTACAGATATTGCTACAGTCTTAGTGAAAATTATGGCAATATTTACTTATTAACACTGAACGTAAGAATTAAATTACTACCTAAAGTTTTTGTTGCAAAATAACTACACCAAAAGCAGATTTATTGCTGACTTGGAAACTAGTTACTGCCAGATCAATCTCCTAAAATTCCTCATAGCTATTTAATAAAGTTTGAAATTAATTTTTTTATAAAATAATGAGTTGTATTAAGATGAATTTATACATTCTTTAAATAATTGGTTTTTTTAAACAACCCCGCCCCCTCCCCCCTCCTCAACTTAGATCCAGGATCATTTTCAGAAGAATTTTCTACTGGCTACCTCCTAGGAGAACTTCTAAACAAATACGGTCTTCAGGATGACTTTAATCAATTTTCACAGAGCAGGTTAGTACTATGGGTAACACATCTCTTAGACGAATTGGACAAAAAAATTATTTTTCAGCTAGGATTTGCTAACACGTAATAAGAAAGACATCTAGAATTTACCAATATTTGATACATTTATCAGGAAATCAAAAGCTACTTGTATTTTATTCACAGATTAGCTTCCTATTTCCAGAAACATTGATCATATTACTTCAAGAAAATTGTACATTTTCATTGTAACTATGATAGTAGCAGGTTAGATCAGAAGTTCCAACAGCTCCTTCAAGGATGTCTCTGAGATTGAAGGTACTGACACTGTCCCCATGAGCTGTATAGAGACAGGAATTCAGAGACATGTTGTGGCAATGACCATTACATCTTCACTAAAATGAAAATGATGGAGATACATTGTGAGGCTCTGAGTAAATGCCTGGTGGAAGATCATATAAGAAGTTTAAGTAAGTTTACAAGTAAACTGGTGTAATATCCACAATAAAGAAGAACAGAAAAACAGGGAGCTGAAAAAATCTTGTGCAGATCTGTTAGCCTTGGTGATGGAGTTCATGGGGTTCCTTGGTTTATGCTCAGTTTTGGCAGAACTTCGTGCACATATATATCAGATGTGCCAGGCCATACATCTTCTTTCTGGCTCTTCTGAACCTTTTTTTAATGTTCTTTACACTTACTTATTTATATCCTTTGCTAGCCAAGTCCCTCCAACTTGTAGGAGAGCAGCTTGAGCACAGCTAACAAAGGCAGACAACAAACAGAGCAGTTTTGCACAGCAGATTTTGGGCTGTGTCTAGGACTTCTAGATCTCTCAGGAATTTCCAGGATATTTGGACAACTCCTAGTAAGTCTTTGAGAAACTTTAGAGTGCCTGCTGTTCCTGGCAAAGAATAGTTTTGGGAGGCTTTCACATCTAGCAAGCTCTATCATCTTCTAACAAGTTTTGTCTACTCTTCCTGATAAAACAGTGCTTTAAGCTCTTGTCTCTAGCAGAGTTCTGATTAGGGAGGTGCAATTAGTGAACGAGCGCTTCAGGAGATTCAAGAAGAGATTAGATACTCTGCTGAGGGAGTGTATACATGCTCACCAAAGGTAGTGATAAATGACAAGGCATCATCCCAATACCCACTGAACCAACTGCTCAGAATATCAGATGACCTCAACTCAGCTTACTCCCCAGAGGAAGGAGCCATTTCTCCATGTCTTAGGCTGTAGGGAAGCACAGAATCTTTACTTAGCCTTGGGCAGGGGCATGTGGTATCTTAGCCTGAAAAGGTGTGTGTTCATGGAGGATCCATGTCATGAAGTCAAGCTGTTGCAGAAGGAGGTCAGTAGACTGTTCAGTATCATAGATGATGAAAAGGAAATTGACTGGATCTTTTCTGAGACACCACAGATATAGCAACTTGAACCCACAACTGTGCTGAGGGAAAGGGAGGCAAAATCTGTGCTTCTTGGGTTGGGAAAAGGAGGTGACTGACAGCTTTTGACATCTAGCAAGAGAAGGAAGGTTCTTGCTGCACTTGCTGATCCCTAGCTGCAGAATAGGTTCATTGCCATGGAGCAGATGAGAGGCTGAAGGCTTCATGCAAGAGAGCATCTAGGCTGGTGAAGTCTGAACCCCACAGGAGCACCGGAGGAAATGGTGAGCGTTAGAAGTGGGAGACTTTCTCCTGCAGCATTTGGAGGTGACCATCTGCTGACCTCACATGTTAGCCGTAGAGGTTTGCAGCTTGCCAAGGGTCGGGTCCAAGACAGCTGAGGCTTGTCCAACCCTTTCATTGTAAGCCCTGTTGCTTTTCTGTGTGGGCACCAAGGATACTGCCAGAAAGACCTGAAGCATATCAAGGGTGGCTCAGGCAAAAGTCAAAGTTGTGGCGTGTTTTTTTCCTCAATTATGCTGGTGAGGTGGAAGGGCTTGATGAGGAGTGGATAGATTCTGCAGGTTAACAGGTGGTTGTTCAGATGCTGTCAACAGCAGGGATCAGTTTTTTGCAGTCATGGGATTGTCCTTGAAGGTAGAGGACTGCTAGGAAGAGATAGCATCCACCTGATCAAGTTGGGCAAAAGCATCTTTGCCAAAAGGCTGGCAAATCTGGTGAGGATAGCTTTAAACTAAGAATGAAGGAGGAAGGTAATTACTCTCAAACAAGTGAGGAACTGATGGCCTAGACTGGCAGACAAGGGGAAGAGGGTGATGTGAATAAAAGGGGCAAAACAGAGCAAACGGATGCTCACCCCAAATGTATGTACGCAATTAAGAAAGTGCTGAGAAGACAGCATTATGAGAGAAGCATTCACATTTTTTTCTAGTGGTTCAATGCAACTGGCTGCCTCTCTGAAGTATCTGGATACTAATGCATACAGCATGGGGAACGCACAGGAAGAATCAGAAGCCTGTGTGTGGTTCCAGGAATACAGTATCATTGTGTCGTGGTTTTGGAATCACAGAGAGGCAGTGGGATAGCTCACATAACTGGAGTGCTGCCGTGGCTGGATATGGGTGCTTTAGGATGGACAGGCTGGGAAGATGAGAAGGAAGTGCTGCCTTTTACATGAGAGAGCAAACAGAATGCATGGAGCTCTGCTTTGGGATGGGTGATGGCCATTTAAAATCTTATGGGTTAGGATTAGAGGAAAGACAAAACTGGCTGATACTGTGGTGACTGTTTCCACAGATCAGTTGAGCAGGAAAAAGTGCATAAGGTTTTCTGAAGACATCTGGAAGAATTCTCATTTTCATAGATCTTGGTCTGAATAGGAACAAAGTTGATATCCACTTGAAGAGAAACACCACCAGGCATGAGCAATCCTATAGGTTACTGGAGAGCAGTCATGATAACTTCCTGATTGAGGATCTGAAGAGGGATGATGTTGTACTAAACCTAGTATGTACAAACAAGGGAGGCTGGGCACAGCATTTACTGCTGTGACCATGAGATGGTGGAGTTGATCGTCTTGAGAGGAGTGAATAAGTCAAACAGCAGCATCACAATCCTAGACTTCAGGAGAGCAGACTTTGGCTTGTTTGGGGATCTGCTTGGAATAATCCTATGTAAAGGAGTGAGAAGAAGTCCCCAAGACAACTGATTATGTTTTGTTAAATTATTTTTTTCTTACAAGGTTCATCTCCTCAGAGACTAATCCATCTCCATGTGAGTAAAACTGAACAGAGGCAGTAGGAGGCATGAACAGAATAATAAGATGCTACTGACAATACTCAAACATAAAAGGAAGAAAACAAGATGTGAAAGCAGGGTCAGGCAACCCAGGAGGGATACAGAGATGCTGTCTGAATATGCAGGGGCAGGTCTAGGAAGGCCAATGACCATTAGGAGTCAAAACTGGTGAGGGGAACAGGGGGCAACCAGAAAGGCTTTCACAAGTATCTCCTCAGCAAAAGGAAGGCTAGAGAAAACACAAGCCTACTGCTGACCAGAGCACGCAACCTAGGAAAAAAAAAAACCACAAAACACATCACAGCTTGCATTGAGGAAAACACTACTTCTATTCCTTAATTTTTTAGCATTCTTCTCAGGCATATCAAGGATAAAAAGGTCATAAGAGGCAGTCAACATGACTGAAGCCAAGGGGAAGTCATGCTTAACCAACCTGATAGCCTTTTATGAAGACATAACCAGGTGGACAGATGATGGTAGAGCAGTGGATGCCACCTATCTTGACTTCAGTAAAGCATTTGACACTGTCTCCCACAGCATCCTTGTAGCTAAACTGAGGAAGTGTGGCCTGGACGATAGGGTAGTGAGGTGAATTGTGAACTGGCTGAAGGATAGAAGGCAGAGAGTGGTGGTCAATGGGACAGAATCTACTTGGAGGCCTGT
>VZTM01018228.1:13724-36022 GCA_013400555.1 Jacana jacana
TCCTCATAACCCTTATTCTCCAGGCCCTTCCCCAGCTCCGTGTCCCTCCTCTGCACTCGCTCCAGCCCCTCCAGATCTCTCTTGTGCTGAGGTGCCCAGAACTGGACACCAGACTCGAGGGGTGGCCTCCCCAGTGCTGAGCACAGGGGGACAATCACCTCCCTGCTTCTGCTGGTCACACTATTCTTTATGCAAGCCAGGATGTCCTTGGCCTTCTCGGCCACCTGGGCACACTGCTGGCTCAAAACTTCCGATGGCATTTCCTTTAATCCTCCCATTTGCCACTCTCTCTTACTTGCCAAAACCCCGAGGCAGAAGGTTCCTACAGCGTAAGTGCAAGAAACTCACCGTCCCACCGGGTTTTACGTTTGCGTCAAGTAAAAGGGGAGTATGTGCAACGAGCAGGAAACTTTGAGGAGAATGCACAGGTACATACAGTAATTATGCTCCCAAACTCGACAGCCAAAGACGGAGGAAATACAGCAGAAATGCCTTTTTGGGGGTTTTTCCCAGCCTCACTGCTGTACCTGTGTGCTCTGCAGCAGTTTGCTGTACAGCGTCTCCTTCTCCTTGTGAGCCAAGATTTTGCTCTCCTTGGTGAAACAGGATTTCATCTTGTTCAGTTCTGCTCCAAAGTTCTTCAGCTGCAGTGAACGGAAAATGCACAAGAGAGTGAACGGGGCTGCTCCACAAAAGGTTGTTCAATTGACCCTTTAGACTCTTCCTCCCTCCTCTGCTCCCCCGGGGTCCCGTTTTCCTAGCAGCAGCATTACAGGACACTCACAAACCTAGGGCTGGACAGCCCCTGGCCATTCAAGCACAGTCTGAAGTTACTCATTTTCATCACAAAGATCCAACGAGGTCTTTACTCAGAGGGAGCTGCACAAATAACTAGAGATGCTTTTACCAAAACCCAGAGCACCTTCAGCTGAAATACAGGCTGTCTCTCACCCCGGCTGTTTGAGGCTCGGGCTGAGGAGGCCAGCTGGAACACTGAGTGTGAACCCACACCACTGGAAGGACATTTACACCCAGTTTGAGCAGCAGAGAGCTGCAGACTCTGCAGCTCCACGTTTTCTCCGAGAGCTGTCGAGCCAGAGGAACCTACAAAACCCCTTTTTCTACCCTATTTGCCACCTGCCCATGTCCAGTGGCTGCTGTGGTTCTAGCTGCAGGGTGCAGAGACTCAATGAATAGGCTTTCAGGGCGGTTATTCTCAGCTAAGGGTTCTAGGAGCTTTCATTGCTCTCAAGTGCAATTCTTCTCAAAGCCAGTTCATGAGCCAGCCTCAGCGAGATCCTCTGTCACCCTAATTAGGAGCTATGAAAAACACTGTCTTTTATCAGTTTTGAGACTTTATTTTTGCTGAATAGTCTCTATTCTTGGCATTAAAACCACAGAAACCCGAATGTCCTTATCTGCTCTGGCGGGGATACCTCTACATCGCTCCTGGGCCGTAAATGCAAGGGCCTTTGCTGTGCTTTACTCTTCTCCTTTTGCACAGCCTCAGGCTTCAGCTTCTGCATGTGACACCCTTACTGCACTCCAAATCCCTTACACACTTTGATTTTGTTTCTTTTCACCTCTTGTGACATCACACTTCCTTCTGGACTCACTGAGCATTTCAGCTGACGGCCAACCCCGCTGCACCAGCGCAGCCCCAGTCTCCCCAGCAGGAGCAGTTCAGTTTCCCCTTCCAAAGTCGCCCTGTTTGCTCAGGGCCCTGGGAAGTTTCTCCTCTCTTTTCTGCCCTCAACTAACCTGAATTACCCAGGGGGGTTTGTTTTGTTTTTTAGCAATCTATTCCCTTTCATGTACTTCAAGGGCAGATATCCTTGTGTTTTGCTGACACAGGAGAAGCTCTCGCAGCATTCCAGGCAGACAGTATTTTGCCTTCTATCACCCACCTGCCCAGTGTTATTCTCTGACCACTCTGGTTCCTGTTTTATTTAAATACATAAATTAACCCTCCCTCTTCATTAGGCAGGAAACACCACTCTCTCTGTGGCAGCAGTACCTCTTCGTCAGAGCAGGTTCTCATTACTTCCCACAAGCCCTTATTGACGTTCACCAGGAGTTCATCTTGGAGAATCGTGTACTCTTTTAACCTGAAACGTGAGGAAAAAACAACAGAGTTGAAAGAAAGTCTTGTTGCAACTGCACTGTGCTCATCCAGGAGCACGCTGGCGTTTACACAGTTCAGTCCCCTTTTCTAGTTAAAACACGGAAAAGTAAATATTTTCATATCTTGGAGAGACCCTCTAAGTCTTGATTAAATATTTGTTAAACTCTAGCACTCTATTTATAACACCATAAAGTTCATTTCCTGTAGTCTTTGTGCTGAGGGCAGGTCTGGGGGAGCTGGGGAGGCAGAGCCACAGAGATGGGCAGTGCTGCTAACGAGGCTGGGAAAACCTTGCTGCTAATTTGGAATGTCACCGTGAAACTTGTTTCTGCCATAAGTGTAGAAGGCCCAATGATTCACACCAGATTCTCACCACTTCAGGTAAGAAAATAAGTCATGTAACTGTATTTCAATCCACTACACGCTGGCAGACTAGAACCAACGACAGATCGTAACCTGCTGCCGTCCTGCTTTCCATGCTCCAACTCTTCTGGTGTGCAGCTGAAAGACTGTTAGTAAAAGACAAACTGCTTGAGGAAAATCAAAGTGTCGTTATCTCCAGAACTACCACTCCTCCACAGGAGTTAGCCCTTTTCCATCTAAACCTGCAATAAGCTGGCCACCAGCACAGCACGCAGCAGGTGAACTGGCATCCTCTGCTGTTCCCGTGTGCAATGTGTGAACCTTCCACAGGGCGCTGCTGGGCAGGCAACCAGGGCTGAAGAGGGACACTGCTGGCAGGCTGTGACCCAGTGCCCACTCACTCCTCTATCCTCTGGGAAAGGGCCCGGCAGTCCTCTTCATAAACACGCAGCTTGGGGCGGTCAATGTACTGGCTGTAGAGGAGGTCTCGTGGAGTCGGCGCTGCACTGACTGCACACTGGGGAAAACAGGGAAACGGGGAAGGAAAAGAAAAAAAAGATGCATATTTTTCAGAAACAGTAACTTCCAACCAAGTCATTTCCAATCAAATCAATCAAGAAACCAGGAAAAGGCCCGGAAGCTTTAATTTTGCAGAGCAGGAGAATTAGGGGATGGCTGTAAAGCAAGATTCTTGCCTTGCTGGTTGTAACTGGTGCTGAACCAGGGGTACCTGTCTGCAAACAAACAAACAGTTCCCATGTCTGCCAAGAATTCAGCAGAAACCTCTCAGGATGAGGATACCAAACCTGGGTTTGGGCAGGAGAGGCTGAAGGGGAAGAAACGAGTAGGAACATCCTGGTGAAGCACTGAAGGAGAGAGTAGAGCAGGGGGCAGGAGGCAGAGTAGCACTGCAGGGTTCTCATGTCAGCAGCTGACAGACACAGTAGGAAGATGAAGTGAAAAGGTCAGATTGGGCCCCTCATTCTTACTTCCAAAGTGATCATCCTTAAAACACGTTAAAAAAGCAAGAAGAGATAGTCCTGAATATCTGGTATTTTGTTAACAGAAGGAAATCTCTTCTGGTTTTCAGCACTGAGGGGGAAAAGCATCGGACTGAGGAAGAAGTGTCAGGTCTTCACCTTCCATAGAGGCGAAGCAGCAAAGAGAAGAGGCAGCACAGGGTGGCTGACCCTTCTCAAGGTGGAACTGCCTTCTGGGTCAGTTGAAGGCCTTTAATACACACTGGTTACTTGAGATTAATTAAAAAAAAAAAAAAGCAAAAGGAAAGAAAAGAAGACCAAGGACGACAATGTAAGGTCAGTTAGATCATGCATCTCAAAGGACAGGTACCCACATTGGCTGGAACGTGGCTGCGCCGGGGCTTCTGGATTGGAACATGGACTTGAAGAAGTGTAAGAAACTCCCCAACTGTGATAACACCACTGTGAAATTTCTGCAAAGATTAGGAAAAATGTAGAGATAAGTACATTTTTCAAGCAAGAACGCGCACTTGCATATACACACACAAGTATTTTCTGCATGGACAAGAGGTTAGCACCTTCCAGCTATTCAGAGAATCATTCAGGTTGGCAGAGACCCTTGGGATCATGGAGTCCAACCATCAGCCCCGCTCTACAAAGTTCTCCCCTACACCAGACCCCCCAACACCACATCTCATCTCATTTTCAAGGAGCTGCAGAGAGTGATGAGGTCTCCCCTCAGCCTCCTCTTCCTCCAGCTCCACAGCCCCAGCTCCCTCACGTACCTCCCGTAAGTTATCCTCACAAATGCTGTCTGTGAGAAGCAGAGACTCCATCTGACTGCTCCGCTGAACTAGCCAGGGGGAAAAAACAGTACAGGGTATTGCTGGGGTTAATGACATTCTTGCAGAAATAGGATAGAATCCAAGCAATTTTAATGCAGAGTTTGACCCTTCTGTTTGTTTCCAGTGCTGAATGAAGGGTAGATTCAGAATCTGATGTAAAGCAGGGTCTGTGTCAGGGCAGCAGTGAAATGACAGTTCTCTGTGGGAGGAAAGCCACAGGCCACAGAGTAAAAGGCACTGAGAGCAAGACTGCAGCCCATTCCCAGAGGGCAGCCTACGCAGACAGGGCCTGAGCTTCCAAGTGAAGGCAGGGCACTGGAGCTGAGGGCCAACAGGGGCTACTTCCTCACTCAAAGGAAGGGGCCCTGCTCCTACCGGGTAAGAGAAATGTTCTCCCGGTCGCAGAAGGCCAAAACTGGAACTGGTTTTGTAAACAGAGGCAAGGTATCACTTCTCAGATGACTGGCACATTTCTGCCTCATTGTTAGGTATCAGCTAATTAGCAAGTGCTAATTAAACCTGGGGGCTGAATCTGCTTAGAGCCTGTCCCTGCAAAGCGCTCTGAGGAGCCTTTTTCCAAGAGCACTGTGCTGAGACAATGCAGACTTGTTCTGCACAGAACCAGCTTAAAACCACCTTTGTCCAGCAGAGTTTAAGGTGGGGCTTTAAGCACGCCCTGGGGAACAAAACTGGATTTAGACTCTACTCCTGTTTCTCCCGATCTCAGTTTTCCTCGAAGGGCTTGGATGTAGAAGCACTGCAGGCTGTGACACAGGCACTCAAGGCCTTTCCCAAATGCAGTATGTTCCACAGAGGGGGCTCTTCTTTGATTAGGAGTAAAGAACAGGAGGGTTGAGGCTGTTCCCACACAGGAAGTCTTACCTGTGAACTCTGTGTCAGCCTTAACAGAGTCCAGAGAGCTGCTGGTGCTGGCGTGAGTGCAGTCAGGGCTTTTTGCCAACAGATTTGGAGGGTCTTCACCTTCATGAACCTCTGCTTGGCTTTGAAACACAGCACCAATG
Source organism: Jacana jacana (assembly GCA_013400555.1). NCBI lineage: Eukaryota > Metazoa > Chordata > Aves > Charadriiformes > Jacanidae > Jacana > Jacana jacana. The sequence continues at coordinate 19,060 of VZTM01018228.1, forward strand.
GTAACCTAACATCAGCAAGATTAAACCCAAGGAAACATTACAGGAGCTCTATGAAGCCATACAGGGGTAAGCTGTTCTGTAGTTTACTGTAGCCGTTTCTTGAGATTCAGAATTGCTTTGGTTTTAACCCTGTCACAGTTTGGATCTATCAGCACCACAAACCAGCCTTTTCCTACCCAGGACACAGAGGAAGCCAAGCCACAAAACCCCACACTTGTTTCTCAAAGCAGGAGCCACCAGAGCACCCTTCCCGCTCGTGGAGCTGGGAGGTTCCAGCTGCTGATGTACCAACCTGCTTTTAAGGCCAGATTAAAAGTTTGCACAGATTTTCTTCTTTCAGCTGCAATTTGTGCTGTCTGTGAAAAAGCTGATTTAAGATAAACATCCACGTATGGATTTTAAATCATTGCTTTAGGCCTCGCTCACTGTACCTCAGCAACACCTCACCAACAGCTTAGCTCAGAGGTAGCCGAGAAAGGGTTAAAAGGATACCAGGGAGAGAATGATTTATCCCTTACCCCTCTGCTTTGTGTGTTTCGGGAAAGTTGGATGGATCAACCCCATTGTTCTATTTTGGCAAAACAGTGAGAAGCCATGGGGAGCACAGAGCAAAAGGGACAGCAAAGCTGGGGTTCAGATGAACGGGGAGCCGCTCACAGCCCAAGGGTAGGCAGAACTCCCGCCTGCCCACCCCGCCCTGTCCTTGCAAAGGGCGACCGGGCTCACCTGCAAGTCCTGGGAGGCCTCACCACCCGGGTCGTCATCCCTCTTGACCTTCTTTGGACTTTGAAGATCCTCCTTATCTTCCTCCAAAGCTCTTTTTGTGTTGTTGCAAGTTGTCTCTTCAGACGGATCCTCCTCACTGGGGGAGAGCTGGTTTTGGGTTATCTCATCGTAAACGTTTTGCACGAGTTCAGAGTTCACAGATTCACTGGAATCCATTTCTTCCAGGCAGACAGGAAAAAATTCCTCTGCTATGAACTGCAAAGGGCTGAAGTGCTGCCGACTGGACGTGCTGGTACCTGGGGTTTCGTCAGTCTTTACGCTTCCTTCTGAGCCTGGTGCTTCTCCTGTCTCTGCAGATTTGGCATTGATGCCTTGTATGCTAGAAACAGAAGGGTTTCTTCTGCTGGGTAATTTAGGCTGGAAGATACCTAGGGGGAGAGTTAGTCCTTGATACTTATCCTTAAGTGCCATGCCAAAATTTACACCTACAGGGGCAGCTTCAGATTCAAGACCTGGGTTTTCCTGCTCTTTAGTATAAAAGAAATCTGGTTCATTTCCAGTGTTTCCTCCTGTTGTCAAGGCATCCTCTGGCTGAATCGATTCGGGCAACTGGTCAGGAAAAGCCGTTTCAGAAACAGAGAGAGCTGTGGATTTCCTCCTAATGTTTTTTAGTTTGGAACAAACACTTAAAATGCCTGATAACTCGGGCACAGGAGCGGGATCTCCTGGAATGTCACTGGCCAAAAGCTGCTTCGTTTGCTCAGGGTTTACGTCAAGGTCCTTCGGAGGCGTCTGCCCTTCGGCTGCCAGCCCCTCCTCTGCCTTCGGTTCCCTGTTAGAAGCTGGACCAAGGCTTGCTCCAGCCAAGCCTGAATCTGTACCTAAATCTTCACGTCCAGATGAATCACCTTTCAGTACTTGGTTCCTCTGAGCACTACCTGCATCTGGAGAAGCCTTCAAAGAATCCTGCTGCTGGATGGGATGTGAAACACCGGATCCTAAATCCCCACTTTCTTCACTGCAATCCATGGGCCTGTTACTCGGAGGCTTGAAAGAGAGTCTCTTTGATTCGGGGTCTTCTGGCGGCAGGAGCCCCTGCTGACTGGGGGCAGGGATGGGATTATCCAGGGGAAGGTCTAGGTCCCGTGGTGCCCACACACCCGGAGTCTCTTCTGGAAGAGAGACAGAATGGGTGGAATCTGGTGTTGTGCCACTGGGGACTTGGAGAGCTCCTTTCTCACTGGGAAATGCTGGGGGTGATGGTGCAGAAGAGGCAGCACTGCCCTTATCCTCAGATTTCGTGTGATATTCACCGTTCAGGTCTTTTGTATGTGGAGGATCTGTTTCATCTCTGCAAGACAAGGCACTACTCGAGTCTGGCTGCTGAGTGCTCTTATGCGGCGCTTCTTGGTTCTCAAACCCATTAATATTGTTATTAACAGCAATAGTATGGGATGCAGTTATTTCCATATCATCTTGGGTGTGGGTAAACACAATGGTTTTATCAGGAGGAACCGCAGAAGCGGCAGGAAAGAACACGCTGTCCTGTCCATCCATGTCCCCACTTAACACAGCTGAAGGAATCTGAGTGATCTCCATGTCCTCAGCCAAAGTGAAAATGAGAGTTTTGCTCCCCGGACAGGAGGTGGTTTCAGCCTGCTGAGCCAGGTTCAGTCTCCCCTCAGCAAAGACTCTTCCCGCGCTCGCATCCACAGAGTGAGAGCCGGTCATTTCCATGTCAGCCTGGAAACCTGTGAACATGACGGTGGGAGTTCCTGGCAGGGGCTGTGTGGGCTGCCTGCATCGCTCCTCCAGAGCCGCAGTGTGGGTTCTAGTCATTTCCATCTCATCCCCAGCAAACACCGTGGCCTCGCCGTAGGCAAGCGCTGGCCGCCCAGCCTCCTCGTCCACGCCTGGTTTAGCATCACACACACCTTTCACGGTGGCTTTGCCAGCAGAGCAAGACTGGGTGATGTCCATGGCAGCCTGGCTACTGGTGAGCGGAACAGCTTTAACAGGATGAGCTGAGGAGACAGAACGGAGCCCTCCCTCGCTCTGCAAGATGATTTCATGGCCTATTGCAGCCGTATGGCTGGCCGTGATCTCCATGTCATTGTTCCCATCCGTCAGAGAAAATAAAACGGTCTTTTCCCCTGGGGTTCCCTTCAAGCTCTTCCTTCCAGCCCTTTTAGCCATGTTAAGTATCCCTTGAGACACAACCTTCTCCACAGATTTGTCAATTACACCAGTATCCAGTCTACTTATCTCCATGTCGTCATTGTAGGTAAAAAAGCGAGTTTGCTCTCCAGAAGTGAAGGCTCTCTCATCATTCAGACTTTTATGCTGCAAAATGAGTTTGTCTGCTGAAACGGTATGGCTCCTGGTGATGTCCATGTCAGCATCTTCTGAAAACATGCTGGTTTTCTCACCTGCAAAAGGCAAGTGTTTTGAACCGGCCGTGGTTACTGGTTTCCTGCCGGATGCCGGGTGGTGTGTGTGGTGCACAGGCTGCTCCTGCCGCTTCGCCGTCACGGCCCCCTCTCTACAGGGGCTTACTTTATTTTCACCCTGAGCGTGGTATCCAGGAGCTGCTTCTCTTTCTGGTAAAGCAGCATCGACGCTGCAACCGGGCACCATCACCCCGCAGTTCCCAGTCAAGTCCATGTTTTCACCCGAGGGAAACAGGACTGACCTCTCCAAGAAGGCAGGCAGGTGGGCCCTCCCCTGCTGCGGCTCAGAGGCGCTGGCTCCTGCCGGCCCCTCAGCCCGGCGCGAGGGCAGGCCAGCCCCCGAGCACGGCCCTGGGAAATCCTTTTCCGAAGAAAAGGTTTTACCAGCTGAAAAACCTCCCTCAGAAGCGGCTCGAGTTGGCAATCCTCTGTGTACTGCCCTCAGAGCGTGGCTTCTCTCTCGCCTCTCTGAGGTCTGGCGGTTTGTGTTTATTCCTAGCGTTGCTCCCAGCAGCCCGTTTCCCTTCATTCCAGAGGGAGCAGGCTCGCTGCTGGAAATAAGCCAACTGCTTGGAGCCAAAGCAGTAGCACTTTGCCCGTTTGTGTTCATTTCCAAACCCCCACCTTCTACTGCTGGAGTCCAGCTTGTGAGATCTCCACCAGAATGACCAGAAAACGGGAAGGTCTGGCTCTGCAGCTGCCTGGACATTTCATTATTGTGATGGAGGTAATTCTCATATTCTTGTACTGTAGGAAAAGGAGCAACATCAAAGGCAGCAGGATGCATTTGGGTGATGTCCATGGTTTGATCATCGGAAAACATGCCCATCCTGTCACCTGTGCAGGGAACTGGAGCCTTTAGAAGGTTTGCTCCCAAAGCCTGTGATGAAACAACGTCTTGTCTTTGCAAAGACACGAACACAGAGGTGTCGGGGACAATATTCTCAGGGACTTCTCTCTTTTGCTCTTGCAGTGGACGCACGCTCTTTGCACAGGAACTCAGACTGCTTGCCTGAAAGTTTGCTTTACCAAGCCTCTTGTCAACCATGATCACCTCAGGATCTCTGGTGTTCATTTCCATAGCCTGGCTTCTTCTCATGTCCCCCGGGATGTTCATCACCTCCAGATTTTCCTTGTCCACAACTAGAGAATTTGCACCTTCACTGACATTTTTGTTCTGGTTCTTCCTTGGAATCATTTTACAAGGCATTTGTTTTGCTTCTGCAGTTGTCCCACTGCTTTGATCATCGATGACAACAGGGTGGCATTTGGTTATTTCCATTTCTTCCCGTTCGTTTACGTTGAGAGACGTAGATCTGTTCTGGAGAAAATGAGGTTTGCAGGTGACAGAGGAGAACACTCCAGCAGCAGACTGGCTTTCAACACTCCTTCCATCATCCTTGACAGCACAGGTTTTAGTCAAGTCCATATCTCCTGAGAACAGCACCGTCTTCTCACCCAGGCGGGAGACAGGCTGAGCGTCTGGAGGCCTGTGCTGAACCCTGCTCTGGGAGACGCCAGCAGACGCCGAACCTGTGCCTGAATCCCAACCAGCCCCCAGCAAAGCAGGCCTGGGATCTTGGCTCACTCTTTCCATCCGTCCTTCTGAGCCCACAGAGAGTTCAAGTGCACCGTTTTTATACGGCACACAAGCTCCATTATCCAAAGGTGTTAAAGCCTTTGTAACCTCCCCGCGGCACCTGCTTTCCGTTAGCAAAGGCTTTGTGTGAACTGGCCTCTCAAAAGCTTTGTGGTGTGAACTGTTGGTTTCTTTGGTGCTGTCACTGTAGATTAGGTCTGTGTAATTCCCAGTAATCTCCATGTCATCACATTTAGAAAACACAACGGTTTTATCACCTCGGAAGACGGTGTCAGAAGACACGGCTCCGGGGATGGCAGACACTCTCCTGGGCTCTTGATTCGCAGCCCGCAGCACTGCGGGAGCTCCTCTGCCTTCAACAGGCACTAGCTTGCTGTCTGCACAAAGCTGAGAGCCCTGCTGAACGAGTAAGTGCTGGTCAGACGCTCTCTTGAACACGGAGTTATCCAACTCCGTGGATGGGAAATCCTTTTTGAAGTTCAGACTTTGATTCCCAAGGCTGGAGAAGGGAAAAGAGACCTTTGCGGTGTGACTGGTTGTCATGTCCATTCCATCGTCTAGGAATGCCTCGGTAACATCCCCGCACAGCAACTGCCCCGGGGGAGCCTCACAGCCACCAGCAAACACAGCTTCCAGGTGGGATCCCTGGCATTTTGTCATTTCCATTCCACCCTCCTGCCCCCTGAAGAACTTGGTAACGTTGCAGGTGTCCAAGGGCTGGCTGGAATGTAGGAATTCCCCCGGCGCTCGTGCCACGTCCTGCGACGGGAGGAAAAACACGTTCTCTTTTTCAGGCCCCGCAACAGGAGCGGCTGCCTTCTCGTTTGACTTCAAGCTCATCAAAAAGTCATTGAAATTTATTTTTTTTACAGCAGTGGCGTCTTCCTTCTGCTCAACAGCCGGGCAAGGCTGGTTTGTAGGGTCAGAGAAGAAAGTAAATTCTTTGCTTGTTTCTGCTTTTCCGTTATTGGAGCTTAACCCAGCCAGAAACGAGGTGATATCGATCTTCTCGGCTTCCTCAGCGTGGCTGCTCTGCAGGTTGCCTGTGATCGCTGCCGGGTGGCTGGACGTCATATCCATTTCGTTTGCCTCCGAGAAGATGAGGGTGGTGTCAGGCCAATCTGCTCGTGGGATGGTGGTGTCCACGTCGTGCCACTGAGAAAAAACACCCAAAACCAACCCCAACCCCCCCCCCAAAAAAAAAGAGAGGGAAGAAATCACCGTTACTGACGTGTAAAACCAGCGATGCAATGGTTTATTCTGTTCAAACAGCAGTCACCTAATGCAGCCCCGCGGTTACAGCTCCAGTGTTACATCCCTTTTTTGGGGGAAAAAAAATTAATATTGCTGATTTCAGCCCTCCTTGATAAACAATACAACATTGAAGAAAAGGACAAGGGAGGACTGAGTGACTAGAGCATATAATTTTTAAATGTCTTTTTGGGGAAGACCGTGTCTGAGTTGCGCTGTTGGGCAAAGCCTTCATGCCCAGGCGTGCCTCAGGAAGCACACAGCAACCACGCAACAGCCACGCCTGGTGTCGACTGGTTTGTCCCCACCATCCTTTAACAGGGGCTAACGTCTGCTTTTGGGCTGTCTGCTTCAACCCAACAGCACAGCCAGGAGCTGCTGCACTAAGGCAGACCTTGGCAATGGCTCTGCTGAGCAGCACAGCGCCAGGAGATCATCGCTGGGCAGAACACGGGCCAGGATTCCTGTGCCATGGAGCCTGCAAAGGCCTTGGCTAAGAATTCTGTGTTTTAGCACGTGATTCAGCTCAAGGAATTCAGTTGCCTTTTCATGCCAATCACTGCAATTTGTCTAAAGCTTTTTAACAGCAGGAGCAGACAGTGCATGTGTACACACTGTTCTACCCATGGGAGAAAAAAGTACACAGGCAGAGAGCAATTTGTGAGAAAAACTAACGTACAATGCCTATCAGACTGGGACAATGCTTCCAAACAGAGCAGATGAGCTCTCAGAAGCACCTGATGTGAACACAAGGATTTGGGTTTTAGGAGCTGAATAACATTCCTCACCTTTACCACACAAATTTTTGGAATGTACTTTGGACACTGACACTTTCAGCACCTTATAAATAAAAGCCTTCCCGTACCTCACTCTGCTGCACCGAGGCCTGGATGGGGGCATGAAGCAAAGTGTCCATCCCTGGTGAAAGAAAAGGAAACACTCCAGTCCTTGCACTGCTTTATTGTTATTCTATCCACTGAGCTGAAGGTGTACACGCTTGAAAATATTTTCACAGTGCTCCCTGCAGCCTGTGGAGGAGCCACTTCTGGAATACAAGGTCTGTGAACAGCTTCATGGGACAAAGCCCGTTCATGCCGTGGTCCCCTCGCTCAGGGAGACTCCTCTGAGCACGTTACAGTTATTCAAACAGCATCAACTGCTTTGAACGGTCCTTTTGTTATTAAAGCTATGTCCAAACTCACCAGTGATCTCGCATGGAACAACTTCAGCTCCTTCATTTCTACAAAAAGCAGGTTAGGCAAAGAGTTTGTTAAAAGATTTCAAAACAGGAGGCTTCAGCAATGCAATGAAAAGGCAGAGAATTCTGTCACAGGGCTCATGCAGGACTGGGGAGCAGATACCAGACACTACTCATGTGTCTTCAATATATTCTAACTTGATTTGCAAGCTTATTTCCCCCTTCCAGTCCCTGCAGGGGCTCCAGGAAAGCTGGGGAGGGACTCTGGATGAGGGAGAAGGGATTGACCCTCAAAGAGGGAGATGGAGCTGAGATGTGGGAAAGAACTTCCTTGGTGTGAGGGTGGGGAGAGCCTGGCCCAGGTTGTCCCGAGAAGCTGTGGCTGCCCCATCCCTGGAGGGGTTCAAGGCCAGGTTGGAGGGGGCTTGGAGCCACCTGGGCTGGTGGGAGGTGTCCCTGCCCAGGGCAGGGGGTGGCACTGGGGGGGGCTTTAAGGTCCCTTCCAACCCAAACCGGTCTGTGATTCAACAATTCTATGATTAAGACAGCTAAGGTCTCAGAAAGATAAATTACTTAGGAAGTAGCACATGGGGGTATGAAGGCAGGCTCTTTCCAGGCCAAGAATCCTCACCTAGAGCCCCGATTTTCATATTTATGTACACACACAACACCTGCACACACCTTGGGGGTGCTAAGCATGGGTCAACTACACTTGTATGTAACTGTTTCCTTGCTACATGCTTTAAATGTAAGAGATTCCCCATCACACACAGAAACTGTCTAAATTTGTTATTTTACCTACCAGGTCAGGTTAATTTTAAAAATCCCATCATGTTTTATCTAGGCAAGAACTTTAAAGCCAGACCCACACTTCATCGACCACTGAGGGAAAAAGTTATAGTAATAAATATCAAAGACTATGTCCATGAGATAGGGAATCTGGTAGGTCTGCCCTGGAAAGCATTCCCGTGGCACAGGCTTTGGGAAGAACCAGTTTCAACCCCAAATTGTTCAGCTTTTGAAAAACAGCTATCTTTTTGTGAGCAACCAACACAGCTATCTCCTATTTTCGCTGCATCCCTTCTTTCACCACCCAAAGCACTGAGGGATCTTATATCTGAACCTGTACATATGCTGCATTTCTTTCAGGGGTAACGCTTTGATGGTTGAATGCCATGGGAAGGACTGTACTTGCAGGAGAGAACTCTGGTTGTGGGAATCTTTTCAAACTTACTGATTAAGCAGCACATCGAGCCTCGTCTCTGCTGCACACTCTAAAAACAGCAAGGAGACCAGGCATTACAATGTGAGTAGCATGAACAAAACATCAGAGACAAGAGCAGACTCCACAGACAGGGATGTTCTGAAGTTCTCCCTCTTGATGCACATTCTTATTGTAGCAAAAACCCAGAGAAGCCAAATACTTGAAAGTGCATTAGCTTTTCAGATTCTTTTCAGATTCAGAGTCTGGGTAACCTTTGCCAGAGAGAATAAGGGCATTCTGCTCAGCTTCTTTTTGATCTGAATCCCCACAGCAGATTTTCTTCAAGGTGCATTTTGTCTAAGAAAATAATTCCTCTTCTGAGCTACCAGCTCCACAGCACCAGTAACCAAGGGCTGGTCCATGAGAGGCAGCTGACCATACTGCTCCTCACCCAACCTCTTAAATTCAGGCTAAAACCTTGCTGTTAATTGTCTGGGAATCCCACCAGGAGAAGAGGAAGGAGTTTTACCTGTACTTTCTCTCTCTGCTGTGTTATTCTTAAGATCCGACTCGAAGACTCTGCAGCTGTGAAAAAAATAAACCAACACAAGCCAGGTTTGTAATACCACAAGATCATCTGTTCTGAAGCAAAGATTTAAAAAACAGGCAATAAAGTGAAGAAAAAAAAAATCAGCCCAAATTTCAATCTTTTCCACGTGGTGTGCTCTGAATTGAGCTATCAAAAGCTGAAGGTTACTGAACCTACCCACGTTAGGGTTAGTGGGGAGACACCATTACCATATTTAAGATGGAAATAACAAAAAAATGTAATGGGAAACAAGAATTCCTGACGATACTAAATTCACTGAAGTGGTTATTTTTCTAGCCAGGAAGAGAAGATGAACAGTGGCTGACTGAAGGCTCCCAATCAGCTCAATATAAGAGCAAGCACCAATTTGCCTTCACAGAATACTCCCAGATGCATGCAAACAGCAGTTGCAGGGGGTGCCACGCTGTCACCCCCAGCTGGCACTCCGTAACGGGGGTAGAGCTGCCTCCTTCAGGTCAGACTCACTTTATGGTGTTTGCAAAGCTGACCCGGCGGGAGCTCTTCCTCCGCTTTTCTATGTTGATGTCCTGACAAGAAAGAACACAACACCTTGATATACACAGCACTGCTCTGACCCCACCACAAGCACAAAAGAAGCCCCAAACTCCCACTTGCCTTAAAATGATGAGCTATAGCCCCAGCGAGTACAAGAGGTATTTACCAACATCCTTAAGCTACTTTATAGTTCTCCAGCCTCTCCTGACAGAAAGGCATCACTCTCACAAGAAGCAGGATCTAAAGATCCCTCTGAGAGACCCGTCTGGTCACGTAGCAGTCACAAGGCTTTTTGCCTGGCATGCTGGGGAAAAGAGATGCTGTTGCTCAGCCAGAGACCTGCAGGGCTTTTTTCCTTTGCTTTTTCATTATGGGAGCTGACCCAGAATAGCAACACTGGTTTGTCTTTACGGGAGAAAGGGAAGGATTCACGAAAGAATCAAAGTTACCATTTTCCTATGGAAATCTGTAACGGTGTCACTGAGTACCCCCTCGTACCACTGCAACGTTAGGAGGTGTGGAACAAGGGGGTATCACACACACTGCAACACTAACCCATCACAGCCTCGCTCTGCAGGGCTCTGCAGGAACCTGCCAAGCTGAATAGCTCGCTCTCGGGACAGCACAACACTGGGTATTTGAGAAAACACAAAGTACAACCCACCAGACACTGCCCTTTGTGTGCTCAAGACTAACAAAGCCTGTCAATTACTTAATTGTTTTAAAATCCCATCAGCAGCCCAGGCAGGCAGGAGTGATGCCACACTGCAGCCTATGGCACCCTTCCACTGCTCACTACCAACGCTGGCCACCACTGTTACGGTATTAACGGTCGAACAGAGGCTGTGAGCAGCTCTTCACACCCCACAAAGTTCTGAAATAGGTGTGTGGTGCATCAATCTCTCAAGCTCTTATTTCATGGTCTAAAGAAATTATTAGAGGCTTTTCCACCGAAAGCCACATGTGCTAAAAAATGAGTTTTCAAGCTGTGTGAGCAGCAGCAGATAAATCAGATAACTGCCCGATGCAACTAGAACATCGGGCCATAGGACACGCCCCGGGTAGAAAAGGCATTTCAAAAGACATCCAAACTGAACAGGTCTAAGAAACAACAGACACTACAAACTTGAGATATATTCTGCATGCGTTTCGGGAGGAAATGTTTAATTTTTAGCTTTTGCTTTAAAGAAATTGGCAGGGTGATTTTTCAGCTGTTAAACCATCTACCTGACTACACCAGTTGGTACACTGCTGGATCAAACTCCCAGTCACACAGGCTGCAGCAAGTTAGGCCTATTTATCTCTGCTCATTCCTCTTTTCTTGAGAGAAGAAATATTCTGATATAAAACAGAAGTACAAGGAAACCTCCATGGATTTCTTATAACATTTAGTACTCCAAGCATTGTCTTCCCAAGCAGTTATTACAAGGGTTTTTACACCTGCATCACTCAAGTGCTACAGTTTAACTAGTGACGAGCTCAGGAGCTGAGGAGCTGAAGACATTAAGAGCACTGCCAAGAAAGGGCTTCACAGGCCTACCTGTGTCAATTCATTCCCATTTCCCAGATCATCGAGAGGATTTCGTGGAGCCTTTAAAATCTAAAAGGAAATAGAAGGGTTGAGAAGATCAGCTCCAACTCGCAGAACCGATCACTTGGCTGGAGCCACCAGTGCCCCAGTCACTTGTATCCACAGGCTCGCTCTTGGCTTTTGGAACGCTTCTCTTCTACTGGGGTGAGGCAACAAGCTCCTCTTTACAGCTGCCCTTTCTCTCCTTCACTCACTCACTCAAAGGGTTTACTTCTGAGAAATGCCTGAAGTTACTCACAGAGGACAGTCGCTTCCCTTTGATGTGCTCTGTATTATCACTGAAGGGAAAAGGGGGAAACGGGTATTAGAGCATAAACTTGAACCAAGATGTGCCACATGTTCAAGGTAAATACATCGATTTCTCCATTATTTTTAAACAAGTATGAAATTGAACAAACAAGCCTGCTTGCAATCATTCATTCATTCATTCTACCCCTAGTTCCCAAAAACAAGCTTTAGAAAATCCCACAGATCACCCCCTGGTCAGCTGCCTCCAGTCCACGGCCATGACACCTCCTCAGAGCTTTCCTGCACCCCCCAAAAAACTCCCTCCTCCTCCATCACAGCAGACAACACCCTGCTTTCCAGAGAGGCTGAAGTACATGCAGGGATTAAGAAACGTTTTGCCTCTAGATGCAAATATTTATGCCACAATGAAAGTCTTTGAAGTTCTCAACTTACTTTTCCATGTTGGGGTCTGTGTAAATCTTGTACATTTCTGAAGGGCGTGGTTTCCTGTCAAATACAGCACCAAAATCCAAAGCTATTAATGAACCTCAGTAAGGAAGCTGCACACAACCACAACTACCTACTAATCTTAGATGCTAGAATTTTTCTCTCCACCTTTCTCACAGGAATGCACTGAAGAGCCCACGCTTTCTCTTACACACCCTGTTTTCAAGCAGCTGTGCTGGCAGTTTGAGTCTTACTGGTCAGGCACCCTTTTATTTGAAGTTAAGATTCTGCTGACCATTGGAGGTGAACGTGCTCAAACCTTACACAATACCAAGTTTTCTAGTTTGCTCTGACAAAGAGGACAATTTTCCAATCCCTGCTTCCCCCCCCCAAGAATATCTTACATCAACGCAAACAGCTCCCGCTAGCACAGCAAATTACCACACTTACCCAAGGTTGCATAGGGGGATAAAATGAATTAACCCACACTCACACAGGTTTAGTGTGGCCTAGTCTGTCTTGTAGACAGCAGCAAAACCCAGGGCTTTGACTACCAGGGCAATATTCTTTGTAACTTCAGTCTCCCAGAAACCTCACAAAAACCACCAAGAAGTGTATCACAGACTCAGCACTGTAAGAGCAATACGTGGCATTTTCTGTGCTATCTCCTGGATTTCAGTGATGATCTTTACCTGCGTCCCTCCATTGATAACCACCCAAAGTTGTCTTCCTTTCCTTCTGCAGAGCCAGGAGCGACCTGGCAGCATTTACCACGTTACTTTATCCTCCCCTTGCTAAACCTCAGCAAACAACACTGCAAGAGGGAGCCTCGCCTCAGCAAGGATCAAGCGATTTCCCATACTAACGAGTTTTACAGTTAGAAACAAATCCACACAGAACTGCCCAGCTCCTCCATTTCACAGAGTCACAGGCTCTCGGGTCTGCAGACACCTCTGGAGCTCGCACTGTCCCCCCCCTGCTCAAAGCCACAGCAGATGCCTCCTGATACGGAGTTATCTGCAGAGGGGAAAGTCCACAGTCTCGCTGGACAACCTGCCCCACCTCCCCTGCAGTTGTCTCCCTCCTTCTGTTTCCAAGGGATTTTTGTAGTAGTTTGTGCCCATTGATTCTTGTTCCTTCACCAGAAACATCTGAGAGAAGCCTGCCTCCGTCTTCTTTAAGCCCTTCCACCAGGTATTCACACACACCAGTGGTTTCCCCCAGTAACCAACACCCACCACTCAGCCCTCATCCACCAAGCCAGTAACCTCACCAAAGGTCATTTAAACACAAATGGGCTCTTCTTTTCTACGCTAAAACTAAGCCTTATGTAGGGAAAAAGAAAGCTCCAGATTTTGCAGAATGCCAAATGACATCAAATGCTCTTGCGTGCTACTGGGATACTGCTCACGAGGCACGGCAGGGTCTGAGTTACAGGGGAAGGGAAAAGGAAAAATCTCCTCAGAAATACCAGTTTGCTCAAAGATGATCTTTATGCAGAGCAAAAAGGACAAGAAAACCCAGCCACCAGGTTAGTTTTTCCCAGTAAATTTCTGCTGGCTTAAGCAGCAAAAAGCACTATTCTGAAGACACTGTTGCACATGAAGGTATAAAAAGTAAGAGCCAGAGAAGTTTCCCAGAACAACATTGTACTTCTACAAAGAAGATCATCTGCTGATTTGTTTTTTTTTTTTTAAATCTCTTATTTTTGCAGCCTAATTCCTCTCACCAAACCTGCAGCAGGTTTACGTTAGTACCAGCCAAAAAGGCAGCTGGAGAGGCCTCGGCTTTCAGGGCCAGCAGCTCAGAGGCCACAAAGCCCAGATGCTGCCTCCAGGCTGGCATCCCCACGGCTCCGCACACCCGAGCTGCTGCCCTGGGCAGAGCACCACCGAGAAGGGAGGCGGCCGGTGGCCCTGCGTACAGGGGGCTGGAGAAGAGGGATGGGCCAGAGCGTGGCTACCGAAAGCCAGGGCCACCAGAAGCGTGCTGGGGTCTGCTATGAGGTCTATTAATGCAGAATTCGCCTCCCAGCCAACACGCTCGGGAGTCGTTCTCTAATCCTTCTCTGAACTAACTCAGGCATCTCTGACATACAAGCACGTTAGCGGCGCGTTGAAACACTTTCTTACTCGGTTCATTAAAAAGTATCTCTTATTAACGGAGTACTTGACACGCCACTCCCAGTTCCACACTGGGAACGTGCAGAAACGTTTTCAGCTCCCTCCTGATCTCACGGCTGCCCACCCAGGCCCCGCTTCAGGAGTCGATGCTGTTTACCCGGCATTTACGATTCCTTTTGTTCCCTGGCGTTTCCCGCACGCTCCCCGCACCGCCCTGACAGGGCTGACAGCCCAGCAGCCCTCTCCAGAGCCACCCCTGAGGCTAAATGACACCTCGCTGTCACTCACATCGCTGGTTTACTGGGCGTTGGTCGGGGCTGTATTTATCTGCCGGTTTATCCGACAACTCCCCTTACGCTGGGAGGCCGCCCCTGCCTCCAGCCGAAATCTCCTCAGGCCTAGGCCCGGGCCCGACGCCCTCAACCCTCTTCCCGCCTCGCCAGGCGGGAGCCCGGCCTGCGATGGAGGCCTCTCCCCCGCCAGGACCGACCTTCTCCTCCCGCCNCGCCGCGGCCGCCGCTCCGCCGTTCAAATCTAACCGCCTCCTGCCGCGCCTGCGCCGCGCGCCAAGCCGCCGCCACAGCAGCAGCCGTACAACATGGCGCCCCCCAGCGCTCCGTACAACATGGCGACCTCCACGACATCAGACCTTTGCCTGCCATTTCGACATTCCCTCTCGCCAACGCGCCCCGCGGCCGCGGCGGTGAGGACGGAGCGACAGCGGCCGGGCCGCACAGGGTGTCTTGGTCCCCGGGCGGTGGCCTCGTTCCGCGATGTGCTGAGGAAAGGCCGAGCCGCCGGCGCCATCTCGCCGAGGGAGCGGCGCGCGGGAGACGATGTCGGAAGCGGTCGACGTACCTTCTTATAGGTCGGCCGAAAGATAGGGATGTCGTGACGAGGTGGCCGAGTGGTTAAGGCGATGGACTGCTAATCCATTGTGCTCTGCACGCGTGGGTTCGAATCCCATCCTCGTCGAAAAGTTTAATTTTTCTGCCCGTCTATTTTTTTTTATTTTTTTTTATCCTTCTTACCCCAGCTCCGCGGTCCGAGGCGTTCGCGGCCGCTGCGTCATGGCCCCCTCAGCCCCGCCGAGCTCTCTGCCGCCCGGAGGCCGCTCTCTGTAGCGTGCAAGGCAAGCAGGCCACTCCCGGGTGGGGATGGGCCCCGGGCAAGGCCTGCACCCCATGGAGACGCCCCTCAACCCTTTCCGGAAAACGAGGCGGCCAAGCACCCTCTAAGGGCAGCCATGGTGGTGCCAGGATGGCATCCCACAGTTTAGGCCTCACAGCCTCGGGGGTCTGGATCTGTGCGGTCGGCCGCCATCCCGCTGAGGAAGCAGCCAGGCTGTGGGGCCATGGCACCACTGACAACAAGCCACCCCTGGCTCTCTCCTCCCAGTCCCCACTGGGGGTCCTGTTGGGGCTGGCCTGGTCCCCAGCGGGACCCTGGGGTAAACATCTGAGGGAGCAGGGGCTGAGGGAGCTCCAGCCAAACTGCAGCACAGCATGGAAAACTGCATCAGTGTTTGCCTTAGAAAAACAATCACTGCACTCAGCCTTGCTTTTCATGGGAGTTATAAAGGTTTAAAAAGCATAAATGATTGCATTGAAGTGATAGAGGACAGCTCTTCCTCTCTGCCCAACAGTTAACTTTTTAAAAACCCGGAGGCAGAAGTTACTGGAACACCAGTTCCCGGGAGACGGCCCTGCTCCCTCCACCAAACGCGCCATGGCATGGAAGGGCTCCTCGGGCACCTCCTTCACCAGAGCAGCTCCACAAACATCGTCTGCCAGAAGATGCACGTCCTCCAGGTCCTCTGCTGGAGCACAAAAAGGTGTACTAAAATAAAACTACAGTAGAGAGAGGACCTCTTCCAGGAACTACGCTTTGTACGGGTAACCTTCAGCCCACAGTCTCCCCGCTTTTACCTCAGACCTAACCTTAGATGGGAGTTTATCACAGGGCATCTCTAACAATAACACTTTTCCCACTAGCAAAACAGCAAACCGCCGCCTTCTGCAGTTTTACAGCAAGTAAGGGCTGGACACCAGCTCCGAACCGAAGTAAAGGGAGACACGATGCAATTAGTGGCAGGCTCCTTCAGAAATCAACCTCAGATTTTCATTGTTCACCGTATCTTGCAAACAGAAGCCCCGGGGTTTCTTGACCAGGAAGGTGTGATGATTAACAGATGCTCTCTGCAGCCCTTACCCTCGGAAAAGGAAAAACACAGCACTGAGCTCTTGTTCCACACCAGGCCCTCCAGCCATCCAGTCTCCATCTGCTGGCACACATCAGTAACACCCTTTTCAAGTTGCTTATTTTTCACAGAGGGGGAAAAAAACCACAAAAATCCCAACCCAAAACCCAGCCAGTGTTACTTGGGACACCTCAAAGCCTAATTTAAAACGGTTGCCCCTAAATCTACCATCCCCTCACGTCTGAAGAGACTAACAGCTGCAGGCACCCCTATTTATACACTGATGGTGCCCAAATTTCATTTATAGTTACATGAAATTGCAGTGCACGAAAAATCTGGATGACACGAGCTTTTAGCCTCATCTCTCAAACACAGGAGACCTTTTATCTCCTTTATCTAACAAGCTGCCTGGAGCTCAGTACTAGACCTGCCTTTAGTACACGATGGCAGAAAAACCAGAAGATTCAGACTGTGGTTAAACGAGAAGCACGAGAGCTGTGGCAGGAGGAGGAAAAGCAAAGCTCAAGCCCCAGTGAACTCTCTTTTACAGAGAGATCCAACACACCAGCTGGATGATCTAGGAAAGTACAGCAGTGGATGTGGTGTGCCTTGACTTCAGTAAAGCATTTGACACCATCTCCCACAGCATCCTTGTAGCTAAACTGAGGCAGTGTGGCCTGGACGATGGGGTAATGAGGTGGATTGTGAACTGGCTGAAGGATAGAAGCCAGAGAGCTGTGGTCAGTGGGACAGAGTCTAACTGGAGGCCTGTATCTAGTGGAGTCCCTCAGGGATCAGTACTGGGACCGGTACTGTTCAATATATTCATCAATGACTTGG
>VZTM01018229.1:3845-14476 GCA_013400555.1 Jacana jacana
CACTCTGAATTAGACAGCACATATGTGCTAGTACTGTTCAGGAGATGTTTCAAGGGGGACACACCTGCCCACAATCTACCAGCCTGAGAATTATAATAGAAAACCATCCCCTGCATCGTGTGTATGCACCGACAGCCGTGAGAACATGGGCCAATAGACATGAAAGGACACTGACCCTAGCACTGGTAGACATACACACACAAGCATTTTCAAGTGTGAGCACCTAAATTTTGGCAGAAGTTTGAAACTTTAGGCCCCAGTTCTGTTGCTACAGCTCAGAGAAAAGAAACAGAGAAATGTGAACAGGAAGGTATAAATAAATGAGTGAAGAAAGAAACAATGCAACAAAGGCCTTGAAACTGAATAGTGAAGGGGGTTTCATGATTCATGATGTACCGTTCTGAAGGTTCAAGGTTCAAAACTAAACAGATTTGTTGTCTGTTCTTTCATATCATACCTTCTAAATAGCTTTTTGGTTTCATAATTATAACTTTCCCATGAGGCCTGTATGTGATCTGTTTCCCCAAAACTCAGTAAAACAAAGACCACAGATGGCTTTCTTTGATAAGTACAATAATTGGAGAATAAACTGCATAGTGCTAATTCATTAGTTCTGAGGTCTTCATATGGGTTCTGTAAAAGACATATCTGGATACAAGTTTGTCTACATAGGGTGTGTGTTGAAAATGATAGGATATTGAATTGGCCTATAATATATAAAACCCACTTTAATGATTTAATCATCAATCATGCTATGATGAGACTATTTAGCTCAACAGAAGGCAAGTAATTCAAGCACTGCCTAAGAATTATTTTTAGGCATCAACTGGCAGTGTAACTAATTACTCAGTTTATGTCCATAATGACTGAATAAACTATGGCTCTGAAACAAATGAATAACACCATTTTGCATTTGCATAGCACTTGTCATCTATAGTCCTGACAGTTTTAAAAGGATGGGCAAACATACACGGTGACTATTTCTAGCGAAAACAGAATGTCCTGAATAAATTGCTACTATGAAGGCAAATCAAAGCCTGCTTGAAAGACACCGCTGCATTTAGCCACAAGATTTAACAACCAAACTACAGTGAAAACATGTGCTATGCTTATATGAAAGGGTAATCAGGCAGGAAAACAAGTTTTTATAAAGGATAAAGCATCGCTTTTTGTAGAAATCTGAGATTAGCTTTTATGTGGAACATAATGATAATGTGCCTAGTCCAATCCCTATTGTCAATTATTAGTCTATGTAGTTGATGTCACCACAAAGACAAATACTTACTATTTTTAACATCAGATTGATTCTCCAAACTTGCTGTCTGAGCTGGGATGCCTTCCCGTAATGCAGACAGGCTCCTGGCTGAGCTGAGAGGCTGAGGACAGATCTGCTACCCCTACACGGTGATACAGGCAGCTGACTCCAAAACAGATTGAGACTGTGTGTAAATATAGAACAAGCTGTGACCAGATGTAACACGTCCCTTTTCTTACTAACTTTGTCTCCTGGAAAACATCTGCAGCTTACTATTGTAGGCACGAAGGAAGGGTATTAGACTGGCCTGGCAGAACCAAAGTGGGCATGCAGCTTTTGGATCACTGCAGATCTTAGGTAAAACCATCCAGGAAAACCCAGGAACTAGAACAGGCTTGACCTGGAGGACAAGATAGCTCTGGCTTCTGCCTTTGGGTGGTGGAGTGACTTGCAGAGCAGCTTGCTGACACTGCTTTGCTTCAGCCTTTTTTCCTACCCTCTGTAAATAATATTATGTGCATTTACACCTGAAGTGCTAAGTCCTGTAAGGTAGGCCTTTTTCTTGCTGTATGTTACAGGATAGAACTGTATGGACCATGAATGGATGCCAAACTTGACCAGGTCTTTTTTCAGTGCCATTGCACTGCAAATAGGACACTAGCAGCTTAATTTCTACACAAATATGCCAAAACTAAAGGCTTTTATACTTTACTTGTATCTGAACTGCACCGATAACCCAGAACAGTTTAGTTTAGATAGAAGTTTCTATGCAGACCAATCATTACAGTATTATTATCTACTTGGTTTTTACCTGTTCATTGACAGAAATATCCTTAAATCATTTGCACTTGCAACATGATTTATTCTTCGCGAAGAGCTGCAGAAAGAACCCTCTGTAAACAACAGCAATAAAATTATTTTTCTTGTATTCTTGCTACAAAGCAGATGCTGAGATGTTATCTGTGCACCAAAGCATACTTCAGCCACATCAGATAAGAAGGGCGGAATACTTCTCCACATGTACATTTATGCTTCTTTCTTTCAGGGCAGACTGGGGTAGATTTTAAGTGAGACTTAAAAGCCTTTTTTTGTTTTACTTTGAAGGTGGTAGGATTTTTGTAAGGAGGCTTTGAAGGGAGGTAAACTGGGCCTTTCAGGCACCTAGCTTTCAATTCAGTAAACATGCATGTGAGTAATTTAATGCAATTTTACTTAAATGGATAAAATTAAATACAGGTGTTACAGGATCAAGACCACAGTTGCAACTTTTAAACAGAGAGAGCTGGTATATCATTGGTCTAGGCCATGAGAAAATGCTCTTCCTGGCAAAGGATGTGAAAAATACCTGAAACAGATATGAAAAAAACCAGAAAGAACATCTCTGTTATGTTGCTATCATCCTGAAGGAATATTTTTTTACTTGTTTAAGTTAGATTTTTATTTTTAAATTCTGAAGCAAAGAGCTGCAAAATATATGTTCCTTCAAACACCCAAATCTTGTGTTTGAAATACTTTGTCAAATGTGTTGGGCTATTCTGTGTCATTATAACAGAAAACAACACAATACATGAGTATCAGCCCAGCCTTGTAGCTCTCTGAGCAACTACAATAAAGATGAAAAAAAGAAGGAAATCTCATAATGTAATATCCTTACCTTTGATGGATAATTTTGATTGACTATTACCAACATCAACCTGATACAAGGAAATTCAGTTCCAAAGGTCAACTGCTTCAGTTCAACTTATTGGCCAATAAAGAGGATTCAAATTGCACTTTTAGGCTACTTAAGTAATTACTTAATCAAATTAATCCTCTTGACTCATTGTTGCTCCATTCTAATGCTGCACATGCTTGTGTAAAGATCATACAAGGATTTTTTGCAGGCACACCGCAGTGTAAATCTGGTTGCAGATGCCAGTATTTTCTGTGATTTCACTCCTTGTAATTGTTGGAGAATCCACCTTCCCAGGGCACACTTGACGCTTTAGGAAGGCACCAAATCAGTGGCAGAATTAAATTGTTCTCAACTGAAATTACAGTACAATGAAGCTTCTGCTTGATGGCTGTGCTTCCCTTAAGGAGAACATCCCACCAAGGCACAAATACACTCTCATTTGGTTGCAAACTACATTCTTGATGGTGTTCTACGCACTTCTGTCTCAGGGTGGACCTCAATATTAGAACAGATTTTAACTCAAGTGAATTTGGCAGCAAGGAAAAGTTCTAGATCTCCAATAACTTTTTACTAAAGTTATAAGTCAGTGTCTCACAAGGATTTTGCTAGGCAATTATATTACTTTTATTATCAATCAATAAACTAGTTCCCCAGAAATTAAAGTTAAATAACTCCATACATCTAATAAAGTCCACCTGGGTTTTCAAGACTATTGAACAGATTAGCTACAAACATAAGAGTTTATTGATAGACTCTTTCTGATGGAAATAGGATTGCATAGAGATTAGAATACCTAAGTGGCAAATTATCTGAAGCAGAATTTCCTTTTCATATTAGGATCAATGCTTGTGATGTTTATTGCAAATATCTTTTCCTTCTTCCAAAACTTTCCTCTGTATGATGTTCTAGCAGATATTTTCTCCTACATGTTGCATTGCACGATAATTTTGCAAAAGACACCTCCAGCTTAGGATCGACTAGTCTTTAAATATTTCTGCTGAGGTATCGATGACTAGAATCATAGTATGTCAGTTCTAACACGTTTTGTTTAAATCTTCATTTTGTTTACCAACTTTATAGGTTGCCATAGTGACTTTGGTGCCGGAACAGGACATAGAAGTGTTAGTCAATCTTTAGGAATTAACTGAGTTCCTTCATGCTGGGACATTCTTTCCTGGGCTAGTGATATGTCTGCACTCTAGCAGCTGCTAACCTGCTGTGAAGGAGGTGAAGCAAGGGCTACTGCTCCCTGACAGATGCCTCTGAGCGTGTGAGCAGCAGTCTGCCAGTTTTCCCAAAACTGAAAGACCAAAATTAGACTAAACTTTTGAAAACACGGGGTGATTTGATGTTACCAGATCCAGCTTCCAAACTTTAATCAGTTTGCCTTTTCCTGTTGTGATGAAATAACACTACCTGTTTTCACAGTCTCTAGCTTTGTAGAATGGGAAGTCAAAATAAACAATGAAGACCACACTGAACATGCTAATACACAACCTCAAATGTTTCCTTAATTCCTAGGCCTAAACTAGACAGCTTATACAAACATTTCCTCCTGTTGACTCCTTATGGCCCCCACACCATCCCGGGTTACTAGATTTTAGATAGGAACTTCTAATACACATAATCCAGATTGAAAGCAGAGTTTCATTAGCACAAACTCCCCTATCATAATTGTAATCTACATTTAATGAATGCAATTAGCTACACCAGGGTCTCCCCTGAGCCCTCCCCTTCTCTGCCCACAGGCAGCAGCCATAAGCTGACACCAGGCTCTTGTATAAAGCTATCACACTGCACTCATTGCAATAGCAGCAGGTCTACAGGGTTATGCTTTTCAAGATCATGTCACTCCTTCTCCTTCAGCTGTTGGTACTCTCATGTCTCGGCCCCACGGAATCACTGGGAGATTCACCATGGAGGAAAAGGAGAAGGCCGTTTCAGCATCTTTTCTATATGGACAAAAGGCCGCTTGAAAGTCAGAGCTTTCATGAGCTGGCAGGAGAAAACCCAGTAGGTGTTGAGGAAATCCCAGGAGAACCAAGCTTTTTTGTAGCAATTCCACAGACAGCATCTGAAAGTGAGAAGCATGAGAAGAAAAAAACATCCAGATTCATCCTTCCCAATGCAGAACTACATGCAGACCAAGACCTGAGAACCTGGACAACACCCAGAGATATCCCTCCTGTTGCAAACTTCTCTCCATCGCGCTATTCCAGCAAGAAGGAGGCTGAACCTTTCTATAGAAAAGATGCCAAGAAATTTTGGGACCACTTCATGTTAAAGAAAAATTCAGCATCTGAAGAGGTTGTCCTGCCAATCAAGACCAATGAAATGCACCAAGAAAACTGCAGAACCCTGGCTTTTTCCCAGGTAAGAACAAGCATTCAAGGTCATTAAGCATGTCTTTTTCCCCTGCCTCTAGTAATTAGCACCTAAAGCCATACAGGCTAGTTCCTTTGCTAAGTCACAGTGCCACTTCAGAACACTCACACACATCAAGCAGCTGAAAAACACAGTTGAAAAAAAAGCTGAAAAAGCCTTAGTCTGATGAGGTAAATTGCTAAATTGCAGCACTAGAAAGCCACATGTTCAATTTTTAGAGAGTTACTTATTCTTTTTATGCAAAGATATTCTGGCTTAGCCTAGCCAGCACAACAGTGGTGAGTAATTATCTATTTGATAAATACACATCTAAACAGTTTGTATACATGAACTACCTATCTATGCATACACATATATGTATACACAAAAAGAGTTTCAGGGCAAGTATTTATAGGAGAAGCTGGCTGTTTTCTTGCAGCTAAGGATTCCTTTCAGCTGTATTAATTGGAAGACTGATGCATACAGCTAATTCTGTGCTAAAAATGCTGGAGAGCTCTTCAGTTTTCCCATGCACAGATGAAGCCATTTTGTTCCATTGTAACATCACAACAAGCAAAGAGTACTGATAGAAGTGCAGTATTTCTCATAAAGCGGCATCTATTCTCAGTGTTTCAATAATTGCAGTCTGTCAAGGACTATGTTTTTTCATTAAATTTATCTTGCTGGCAGACATATGTAAATACGATCAGGCCTAGAAACATGTACTGTTCCACTTTTTGTGTCATGTAGCATGGCAAGCTTTCTCCAGGGTGGTTGCAGTTATGAAAATATAAGTGATAACTACAGTCTAGGTTTTTATGGTTTGGGAGTTGACATAAGCTCTGCTGATACAAGCAATTAAGTGCAACAGAACCTATGTAAGATTTTAATTAAAAAAAACCCCAACCAACACAAACCTGCCAAAGAATATTATGCTTTTTCACGTGAAGACAAGAATTTAAGACTACAGCGGAGTCTAGCTTGTGTTTTATATATAAGGTTGTTGGGCCAGAATGATGTTTTAAGTCCTGCTAAGTGGGTAGGGCTGCTTAATGGTGTCAGAGATTTAGAACCTGGCAATTAAAAGGTAAATATTAAAAACCCACGTTAGATTTTCCTGTATCAGTTCACAAAGACTCTCATTGAAGTAGATTTTGCTTTTGTTGTGTAATCTAACAATTGCCCATAGGAGTGCAAAAACTTACTATTAAAAGCTCTTATGTTTTACTGCCTGTTTGACATCAGAAATATTTAAAGTAAATGTTTTAAGAAGAAAAATAGAGTATTTTGTTTGGGTGGTGGTGGTGTTTGTCTTCATGCCTTGTAGCAATGTCCACGGGCCATTCATGCATCAGGAACCTTGAACTGTTTTCTGTTTCAGGGTGTTACCCATGAGAGCTGTGAGAAGGTGATGGTACAGAATAATCTGTGTTTTGGAAAATGTAGTTCCTTTCATGTTCCTGGTCCAGAAGATCGTCTTTATACCTTTTGTTCTCATTGCTTGCCCAGCAAGTTCTCCATGAAGCGCCTGCATCTCAACTGTACCAGTTCTGTCCCAGTGGTCAAAGAGGTCATGATTGTAGAAGAGTGCAAATGTGAGACTCAGAAGATCAAAGATTCTGCAATTGGATCTCAATCATCGGACTTGCATGTAAATGTACACCAGCACAGTTAACCTGTACTTCTTAACTCCTTCGTCACAAGAATTTGCCAGTGAAGAAAGCTAAAGAACTAAAGCTTTCATCACACTGGTACACAAAAATATTGAAGATGTAGACTTTCTATTTGAACTGCTTCTCTGCTTCAACAATAACTACCTAAAATGTAACACGTTTCCTTGCAGCTGTTAAAGAAACAGAGGTGAGATTACTGGGTTTACGTGTAGAATTCTTACTTTAACAAGGAAAACCTCTAAAAAAATTCCCACCCTTCCATCACTGTTTATACAATGCTAGTAAACAACAGCTGAAGAACTAGCATGATTTAGATGTGCAAAACCCTCAGGTATTGACTGGTTTACATTGTCTTTTCTTGCAGGGACTACCAGTGTAGATTTATTGGCAACATGGATGAGGCTTTAGTCTCTTCATTGCAAAAAACAGGTCTAATTTTACGTGAAGATAGTGGTAGGGGAGTGTCAAATGTAAATGGACATCAGGCAGAGAGCTGTGAATAGGTAAGGTCATTCTGATTGCTCCCAGCTGGAGTTCAGTTCATTGCAAAAACTAATATACATCATAATGTATATGTGTATATAGTGGTTGCAAAGCATATTTTGCCAAAGAAGCCACTTACTCTCTTGCTACATGCTTGCGTTTGCTCTGGAGATTTAATTGACATTAGAAGGAGGGGAAAAAACTATACTCCTACAGAAAACATCATAAATTAATAGGCTGTTATTACTACTAAGTTCATTGTGAAAAGACAACGCACATTTGATGGTCTGGTGAGTGTTAATTTTGTCAGTGACACCAAGATAAAAGTTAAGTAACCTTCTCAACACCTAAAATAAAGCAGAAAAGACATTTGTGTGATAGGAAATCTGCAGAAGCATTTTACCAGCGTTTCAGTGCCTGTACAGCTTTACAGGAATGGCTGTGAAAACACTCTGTGAGGGAAGGTCTGAGCCCGGTACCGGCCAGCACAGCACCAGTGGCTGTCAGCTGAACGGAGGGCTTCTCGGCTCTCTCTGGCTGCTTCTGCCTGGATTTGTTGTGCAGAACCTGCTACAACAGACAGTCACCAGCTTCCAGCAAAAGGACTTCAGCCTGTTTCTAACCCGGCTCCTTCAGCCCTCTGGGAATCTGCTCCACGGCTGTTGCCGTGCTCTCAGACCCGGGACTCTGTTGCTTAACTATCCACAGTTCCTTTTTTGGGGGTATTGGAAATCAGTATTGATACAGCTGGTTGGGTATTTGATCTGTGATCGGAAGTCTATAAATATTCTGTCAAAAAATATGGTTTTAGAAGTTAGTACTTACTGAGAATTACACCTGAATGATATTCTGATACTATTGCCACTGCAATAGCTGTTTGCTCCTGCAGGTCATTTGCAGTGAGAAAACCAAACGTCAGTGTATGGTTGTCTTTCATTATGTATAAAACTGGTTTTAAATAATAAAAATTGTATGCTAAAACTGCACAAAGTCTTCTTTCCATCCTGTTACATTAGGGACTGATGTGCAAACTGTGTATGGCTGTTCGTGTGTTACGGCCCGATATATGACGTCATTTCAAACCATCAAGATGATCTCATCCATGTATTGAATACCATAAAGGAAATACTTACTTTAACTTAATATTTATTCTAGCTTCATAATGCTGGTCAATAGTCTCAGGATGCCAGTGCAGTGAACTAGTCCCCAGACTCAGAAATTCACCTTCGCACATTAGGCTGCGCTGACTGTGCTTGGGCTACAACCACAGAAAGAAAAGCTCTTCAACCCTACAGCTTCAGAGAACAAAGTAATTCCTTAGGGCTCAAGCTTTCTTCAGTAGAGATTCCTCCTCACTGGGCATGTCTAATTGCAGCCTTAACGACTGGTCTTTTGTTAAACCATGCTGTATCAGAGTGGAAAAGCTGAAAAACAACTCCCTGCCTTACCAGGAGATTCAAACCTCAGCACCTTTTCAAACCTTTGTGAGTTATTGTGATTATTAGCATTCATTTTTAATCAAGCCTAAGGAAGAAAAGCACACAAAGCAACAAAGTCAGAACTTTTTATTTGCAACTTTATTTTTCAGTCTGAAAAAGCTAAGTCCTCTGAGGCTTTTAACTACTGATGTTTTAAAAGTGTGTGAATATGTAACAATGCTTGCATTGTAATTTCCTTTTTTTCTGAAATGAAAGCATGTTTTAACTTTGATACTTGTGGAGAACCACTCGAAGGTAGGACTTAAATACGCTCCCAGTAAGTTCACAAGTCAATTAAAATATAAAAACCCTCCAGTCTTGTAATTTTGGCACAACTGACTGCTAAACTGTGACCTTTGCACATAAGGATGGCAGAACTGAAGCTGTATTGTGGACTGGAAAGTATTCAGCCTAATTTTTAAAGCTTCTTCTGT
This sequence comes from Jacana jacana, assembly GCA_013400555.1. Classification (NCBI taxonomy): domain Eukaryota; kingdom Metazoa; phylum Chordata; class Aves; order Charadriiformes; family Jacanidae; genus Jacana; species Jacana jacana. The sequence goes on from VZTM01018229.1 coordinate 13,208, forward strand.
GTGCTGAAGCATTACTGCAGACAAAGAAAGATATTCATTTAAGGAGTTTGCAGGACCAGATCCTTAGTGTGAATTTGCACAGCTTAAAAGTAGGTGAAAAGAGGTAAGGACAGCTGTAGTAATTGCTAATTAGATTAGTGCTGTAGGTTTTTTGGATGAATGTTTAATTAACCCAGCAATGACTGGTTGCATGTAATTAGCACAGTTTTCTGCAAAATCAAGAACGTGTTAATTGGATCAGATTTCTCAGCTTTAAAAATTCCATATTAGGAATAAGTTGTGCCCAGGGCCTAACAGGTTTTTGCTCTCTCAGCACAAATATGATGGCCTCTACTAGAACAATGATGCATGTCAGAGGGGCGAGGGGTGTGATCCATATTGGTATAGGGATGCTCCCAGTAATTGTGCCATTACAGCAGCAAATCTGCCTGACTTTAATTTAGTCATGTCCATCCAGGTGTTGCAAGCTTTAATGAAAGCTTTTCCAATGTAACTATTTTTACAACGGAAGAGCTATTAACCTGAACTCCTATTTCACAGCACTCCTTGTGCAAAACTATCTTACAGAAAAAAAGCAAGCCATACTTGCAGAGCTCTCTGAAAACACAGCTTAGTCCCAAGTGGAGTTCGCACCCTTGGGACATTTTATTTGACTTACTCCCTCTTTTCCAAATGGGTGTGTTTTACCTTGAAAATAATTGAAGTACTCTTTATTCTAATTGCTTAAGCAAACTAAATCTTCAGTACAGGCTATTCTCTTAAATAAGGATTTCATGCAACTGGCTTTACTGCTTGTAAGTAAATCAAACACTAGAGTTACATCAAACGCTTACCACATTCGGCACAACCATATACTCCAGGCAAAAGCCTTGGAAGTTGCACTCAGTACTTCATGCTATGCTTGCTACCTCGTTCACCTTTTCTGACATACTCACAGCTAACAAGATTTAGCATGCTTTGCCAGCAGGTACTTGCAGTGCTTTCTACTAAATGTACCAGCTCCTTACTGCAACAGTAAGGTGACAAGACACCCTATATGGAGAGATGCTCCCTGCCAGTTTGTACAGCTGCATAATCTCATCAGGTCTGGGAGCATGTGCTGTGCAGCACAGTGCATAAGAAGAGGCCTGGAGTTGAGGCTATCTTAGGTCCTCCAGCAGGCAGCTTGCCAGTGGAAGAAGGAAACACTGATAACGAATTATAAATATTTTGCATTTATTGTTTTGTTAAACCTAACTCCTTGAATAATCTGGTACGCAGCCACCAATT
>VZTM01018229.1:14694-27152 GCA_013400555.1 Jacana jacana
TAATAATAATATAATAATATTAAGAAGAAAATAATGAAATATATACAAAACTGTATTAAGCTCCCAGGACGATGTTCGCATCACTGGCAGGCACTATGGGGCTGGACTCGGTGATGGATGGGAAGGGGATTCTGGATCTGGATTCAGTAACACATGGATCGGGATCAAAGGCAGATGAAAAGATGAACAAAGTCCTCCTTGGACACCGGCCATTGAAAAAAGAGGATGACCCTTTGATCCCTCAGCTTTTATACTAAGCATGNTGCTCCCTGCCAGTTTGTACAGCTGCATAATCTCATCAGGTCTGGGAGCATGTGCTGTGCAGCACAGTGCATAAGAAGAGGCCTGGAGTTGAGGCTATCTTAGGTCCTCCAGCAGGCAGCTTGCCAGTGGAAGAAGGAAACACTGATAACGAATTATAAATATTTTGCATTTATTGTTTTGTTAAACCTAACTCCTTGAATAATCTGGTACGCAGCCACCAATTTCAGCTCCCCCAAATCTCTCCCTGACAGCTGCAGACACCCTCTCTGCTCAGATGCAAAATAAAAACAGGGGTGGGAAGACTCCATAGTTGGCCCACTGCAAAAATATTGATAAAAAAGTTAATTGTCCACACTGAAAATAAAATCATCCTGTTTACAGTGCTGTTGAGGTTTGTACTGAACTGGCCTCTGAAAGAAATGACAGATGCTCTCTAACTTCTCCTCCAAGAGAAGAGATAAGAATGAGAGACAGAGACTTATGAGTTGAAAANCTGTCCTGTTTGCTCCTACCCGCAGGTGCGACCCCCTTAGTCTTCTCCCTTTCCAACCCTCCAATGGGGCAAATAGCTGACCTTGGTTGCTATGGGAATCATAGAACTGTCTAGGTTGGAAGGGACTTTTCGGATCATCTAGAGCCTCTCTGCATCCCATTCCTTGGAATTCACTATAAACATCAGACCTTATCTCTGACAGAAACCAACACTCTGAAAAAATACCTTGTTAATTTCAGAACGTGCAGATAGTTAGAAGACACTTACCTGAAAAGTAAAATGACTGAAAAGAAAATTGGTACTGTTTTACCTCAAACCAGGACAAATGCACTTCAACTTGAAAAACACAAAACTGAGCACAAGCTAAAATTAACAACAATAGTAATAATAATGAATAATAATTAAAAGTCAGTTTATTTTAAAAAGTCATGTTTATTTAAGGTCTTTTCTGAGGCATTTGTGTTTTGCTGGTTTAGTGTATTACTTATTACCAGCCATTTAATCTGACATTCTGCTGGTGGTTGCAGCCTGCAGTCCAGGTGTTCAAACACAGCAGGCGTGTACCTCAGCTGCCTTTCTGAGCAAATATCTCAGCTTAACCCTCTGCTGAAGCTGGTTCAAACTCACCTCATGCAGGAAGTGGGTAGGGAAGCATTCATGCAGTCTAATGCCCTGCCTGGACTTCAGGCAGCAGTTCCTGGAGGCAGAGAGGCATTAGAAGAGCTCATGATAGGATATCTGCAGCTGAATATTATCTGTGCAGAACTTCACCACCATGGAAGTGCCTTGGATGAAAATTAACTCCCTAAATGAGACTACTGCCTTGTCTAGCTTAGGTCCCACGTAACCTGTCTGGGCTGTGGGATCAGTAGACCTCACTATGCCTGCTATTGAGGCAGACAAACTGCCTTTGATTTTTCTGGTGATTAGGTCAGTGAGAAAACGGAGCCCAAGAGACATTCTCCTTTAGTAGCTATTGCCTCATCCTCAGTATGTGACATTGTGACTGAAAAAACTTCTGGGCCAGGATAGGTTTTGTTGCAGCACAGCATGTCTTTAGCACAGACCTCTGTCTTCATGACATGAAGAGTTTTGCTTCCATTCTACAGTTAACAAACGCCTCCTATGCACATCAGCAAGGTTTACAAGCAAGGGAACAATGCAATGGTGCTGCAGGAAAGAAGTGGCAGTAGCAAACTGCACAGTTTAGAAGGAGCCAGGAAGATGAGTACTGTTGAGACGGCCAATTTCTCAGCCCGGGAGATACCTATGCACAGACTGCACATCGATCAAAGGGGACAACTGGGCTCAAAATGAATCCTGTAAAACAGGATCATGAAGCAAGGGGCTTGAAAGCAGCAAGAACCACAGGAGTGGCAGTGTGTATCTTTCTCTTGCATGTGCTCTCCATAACAGAGCATCAGCTGTTACTGCACATGGCTTGATTTTAGCATGCTGATTTATTATTTACAGAGTGCCAATAAAATTTATATGATGACAGCTGGTGGCTCCTGTGGTAATTTATAAACAGCAACAACAACACAACACAGACATCAGAAACTCCAAGAGGAATTCTACACTATTGTGCAATATTCAGCACAGAAAATGTGGTTATTTTTCTAATTTTGCAGATTTTAAATAATCTTTGTATAATACATCTACATTGGACTGTACGTAGAGTATTATGCAAAGTTAATATTTCCCAAAGGTGTGTTTTTTTCCTTCAGAATGGAGGTCACCACAAAGACTCATCTGGACTTGCTATCTAGATTTGATGCTCTGAAAAAAGTGTCAGGTAATTTCTGCAGTCCAAGCTTCCGAACGTTCAGTTGGGAAGTCCAGCACATGATTGCCTGCTTTTCTTTCTGCACTGTGTTTCCTCAAAAGCAATACTAAAAAATGGGAACTGCTGTGCTGCTGATGGAACCAGAATGAACCACTGCCCTTGTTCCACAACCTGTGTTTAGCCTGCACATCCAGTAGGAAAGAGGAAAGTAAAATCTGTGTGATCTAATGACTGGCCATTAAGTGTACCACAACATAAATGCAAATACCTGGATCTGAATAGAAGATGACACTATTGACTGATTCTTCTTTATTCTACAAGAAACCTTCATTGATCATACTATGCCTCTTTGCTTATATTTCCATTTTATTTCCCAAGTCTTTGGTTTCCTTTCCACTCCTTGGTTGCTGGTTTGTTGTGGTTTTTTTCCCATCAACATATATTCTTCAAATCAGCAGCAAGTTGTCACAGCCTATTGTGTCTTCATATAAAGGCATAAATTCATGTGCAATCTGTCATGGGTTTAAGGGCAGAGACCGTTTTACACTACAACAACCTTTCCAGTGATCCGTGTATTTTAATAGTACAATTAACATGTCTATTATTTTCAGTGCTACTTGTTCCTAGGGACACACGTAGGTTGTTCTTGAGGAAGTGCTATTTCCTGGTTTACCTGGAACATGCTTCATTCTTTTTCCACAACAACCTCCAGTTCCTGCTTAGAACATGTATTTTCAGGTCAGAGCAACTTTAGCTCAAAGTGTCAACAATTACCCTGTATAGCAGCAGACTCTGGACACTGAAACATAAATCAGCACAAGGTCCAAAAGTCTCGACAAAAGCTTGACCCACATAAACACTAAACTGACTTTTTGGGTACTCTCTTTTCAGAATAATCATAATATGATTTAAGTTTTAGCAAGAATGTTATCAGTAATAGAGTTTTCTGTATTCATGAGGATCACCATTTCATCCATCATTGTGTGGGAAAAGTGCTCCAGGGCAAGAGCCCATCAATTTACGGTGGGAACCATGCCACTCAGACAGATGGGGATACCTTTAGGTAGCTGCAAGATCATGTATGCGCATCAGCAATGGGTGCTCAAGGCACGATTCCCAGCTGGGAACATTGAAAATGCTGTCTGTGGCTTTTAGCTACTGCTAATCCCTCATGGGTCAGAATTATTTTTCAAAAAAAGAGATTAGCTTGTGTGTGTGTCCACGTACCCCCATGAGCAAAGAACACTGCACAGCAGGGGACACAAATTTCACAACTGGCCTATGCTGACCGAAAAGAGACTGTAGGATGCATAGCAGGGCACAAAAATTTTACCACTGGCCCATGCTGACCAAGAAGAGAGTGTGGGATGCAAAGTACTGAATTACTAGAGTAATTCTTTGTTCATGCACATGAGGTGCCCCATTCAAATGAAGGCATGCAGAATTCAGTTGGTTGTTACACCTTGCAAGCATTCAGATACAAGCCTGATTTGAACAGTCACTAATTAACACACCTATACTACCGCTTGGAAAAACAACTATAATTCTATGGTTCCATCAGCATCTTTCTTGACCTAGACGTCCCTGGCCTTGATCTTGCTACTTATGTAGAATGTCAGATAATGGGAGGCGTTGGAGCCACGGAGATGCTGGCATTATCTTGGCAGTCCAGGGTTATTCCTTCTTGCTCATGGATGGCCTTAAGCTTCTGAGAAACCAAAAGTCTGTACCTCTGAGGTGGGGGCTGTTCTACTGCTGTCTCAAAGGCGCGGCCACTTCACCCAGAGTGCAAGACCACTTCTCCTTGCAGCGAGCTGCCGCCCTTCAGTTAACCGCGCTTCACGTGCTTACGCAGTAGACAAGGTAAAATATGTACTTATCTTAAAGAACGCTTCACATCATTATGGAAGCTGATAACATTTCATACTATGAATATTAACCTGGTGCAATTGTCAGGAGAGTACAAGTGTCAGGGAATGAGATTCTCCTAAAAGGACCCCAGAAAGCAGGGCAGAGTCCCTGTCTGCTGCGCTCACATTTGTCAGGACTTAAAAGGACACGGCAGAGATGACGGAGAAGATCTCGAGGCTGGGAACGGCCGGGCGTCGGTTTCTGCGGCTCCAGCAACGGAGAAAAGCGCCCGCACGATGAAAGAAGAGGGGAGGCCTGGAGCNTGCCCCGGGTGGGAGGGGGGAGCTGCGCGGCCGCACAGCTTGGGTGCGGAGCGGAGGGAGGCAGGAGGCAGGGAGGGAGCCGGGTGATGGAGGCCCCAGCCCTGAGGGGAGCACCGGCGGGCAGGCTGTCACGGGTCTTGTTCCTGCTCTTGAGGCTGGAGGGTCGATGGGGGAGGGAGGCCGCTGCCGCTCGTGGTGCAGTGGTGGGGTGCGGAGCGCCGGCTTCCCCGCCCGGCGCCCTCGGGAATGGCCCGGAGAAGGGCGGCTGGTAGGAGGGTAGGCTGGGGGCCTCCGCATCGCCGGTCTCGGGCGTCAGCTTTGCCCGTGTTAAACTTGCGCTATCAGCCCTGGACGTGCCGCTTCACCTCTTAACCAGCTTCAGGAATGCTATTTGCTGTATAGAGAGTTTGGGGGAGAGGGGGGAATCCTTAGCAGACTTCACCAATGTCTCCTTATCTGTACAATAAAGAAGTACTGTTGTCATTTTCCCGAAGCTCCACCACGCTTTTCTTAATTTTATTTTTTTGTTAAGGGTGAGGAGGGCGTTTGCTGCTATGGTGAGGTGGTAGTGGGAGAGGCGTGTGGGTTTTGCTGGCTGCGTGCCCCAGCAGCACAGCGCCGGGAAGTACAGCGTCCTCTGACCTACCTTCGCTTCTCGCTTTCATTTTCCACCTCCAGTAGTTAATAGAATGAAGCTGTACCTCTTCTTTCCCTTCACGCTGAGGATCCAAACGGTGGTGTGCTAAGGTTAACAAACACTGTCTGTCAGCAAGTGGCTGTTGGGTCGGCAGTAGGTGAAGATAGTTTTCATGGCTTTGTGGTCAATGGGGATATAGTGTGTGTATACATTATATCAAGCCACCTCCCGGTCTAAGCCTGTGTGGCATCTTTCATTAATGCGGTAGATGTTTACAGGTACGCCTTGCAAGATCCTATCTATAAAAAAGAATTGGGTGGAATGCCTTGCCTGCCTTAACCAACCTGTCAACAGCCACCTAACAACTGTGTAGTCTCACGGTTTCTACTGGCAATCCTCTATTGTATAAGCATGTGCAATGCTGGGAACGTGGGGTTTTGTCATGGCAAAAATATGCTACCGCTTGTATTAACTGGTTATTCAATTATGAGTTTTGTTAAACAGAAGAGTTGCAAAAGGCACAATGATAATTCTATTCTGACACTTTATAACATCACATGAGTGACTTTAAAATGTAGTTGAGAGTAATTTAGTTGTTTGGCTCAAGTCCAGGGTTTTTTTTTGTTTGTTTGTTTGTTTGTTTTTTTTAAGGTGTGGTCTTAGTGTTATATCAGTAATTTTTGGCAATACTTCTTATGGTTTCAGGAAAGTCTCATCTAAAACCATCCCAGGTTGATGGAGGCTGTTGATTGTTATGGCCTTTCCCTGGCTATCAAAAAACTACAGCAAGTGTATCTCTCAGCATTTCTATTCCCTGCTTCTTTTTCTCTCTGAATTGCTTAGAATACAGCCATTTTAGAAAGTAATGTTTTTCTCACTCTAGAAGTGTGTCTTACAGAGCATGGAATTGTTCAGTTTGGATGGGGTCTTAAAATTGTGTTTCACAGTGAACGATACAATGAATAATTTATCAATGTCGTTCTGGATTTGTTTAAGTTTTGTTTGTGAAAAGAAGTTCTGGAAGTCAGAATTCGCATATGGAAGTCAGATTCCTTTTTTTACTCAAGTAGAAGAACAGGGCTAAGATGAGGCAGAATGTATAGGATCTTGGTTTCTGGTTATGTATCAGTGCAACAGCCATAAAATTGCAAGGGACAGGGTGTCACCAGAGCTGGTTGTCATGCTTCTTAAGATGCAAAATTGAGTAGTGCTTGTATTTGGTTTCTTTATGAAACGGATTTTTCTAAATACGTTTTGGGACAGTCTTAATGCAAAATTGTATGTATTTTTTGAAGTCTGCATTCAAATGAGCCCATTAAACCAATCTTTATTTCATGCTAACATTTCTGGTTAGTGCAAAGCTTTCTCGTTTCTCAGAACTCGCTTTCTGCCTGCCTGACTCATTCTGGGTCTCATTATTCAATTAACATCACATCAGAAGTCATATTGGCGGTGACTGTAGTGAACAAATACTGAGTTTATTATGCCATTAATTGAATCAGGCAGAAAGAAAAAGATTAGGAAAAAGTGATGTCCAGACATCCTGTAGTAAAAATATTTTTTGGAAGGGCAAGAACAATTCTCGATCATGTGGGAAAGACTTGGTCATGTTTTGGTAAATCTGACTCATTTCACAGCCACATCTACTGTTTTGGTTTCAAAACGTTACATTTGAGATGTTTATTTAGAAAAAAAATAGCTATAAATTAGGGTAAGAGGGAAGAAATGCATGAAACTTCCAACATTAGGGTAACTTATCATGAATTATTTCTTTTGAAAATTTTAGGCATCACATATGAGTACTAAGTGTATATAGATAAAAATAACTTAATTGTATTTTTCAACTGATTTGTTGTAAGCATGCTAATAGACTTTTTTCCTCTACATATTATAGTTGTTCTTATTAGAAATGGTGCATCCTAGAGAACAGAGTTATTTGAAATCCTTCTTCCTTTCTTTGACATTGTATTTGAAATAGTAAATACAGATTTTTTAAAATATATTTTAAGAGTGTAAATTCACCTTGTCTGTGAATTAAATTGGAATCTAGTACTTTCTACTTAATCATCAGAATGTGCATGTTTTAGGTTTTCTTTATAACCTGTACATATTTATGTATGGTACATAAACTAAGAGGGAGAGGGGGTAAAAACTCACTTTGCTGGAGGAGTCTATATTGGCAATATATTGACAATGTTTATGCAATATTGCCGACAAAAATATGAAAAGTACAAAACCTAATTTATTGTTACTGTGCACATGCAGGAAGCAAGTATGTCAGAATTTAAAGTAACTGAAATACAGTAGCAGCAGTGGGGTTCTATATAGACCTTTCTCTGAGCACTCATATCCTTTTGAATCTGTATTAATACTGTGAAATGTCCTAGAACTAATATTTGAGGAATAGAATTAGCACATAATTTCAGATTTAGGCTGAATGTTGTGATTTGGGCTGGGTTGGGAAAGGATCTGGGTGTCTCTCTGAATAGCTTGAGAGGAGACTACTCGATCAGGTGAGGTATGAAGAACAGAATAGGAGGTAATCTATTATAAGCTGCTTTTCAAACCACTGATGATGATTGTTTGAGTATCACACTCTTTTCTGTTTCTTTTAGAAAATATACAGAAGATGATGATGAAAACTCTCCCTTTCTTGAGAATGGGGCCTTTTTTTGCATAGTTCCAACTTAATTGTGGAACTTACTATCAAAGGTATAAGTATCAGGAGGGTGTGTGTGTGTTTGTGTTTGGTTTGGTTTTGTAATTATGAAAGTGAATAGTGTTATCCAGGCAAAAGTTAGTCATTGAGTTATAAAAATTTTGTTTCCTTTATAAGCATTCTTATTGTTTTCTCAAGATCTCTCTCACTACGACTTGTTTGCACATTATACTTAGTAGGTCACTTGGAAACAAGTATTTTAGTTCTTCCATCTCTCTGTTTGTTCATTGAGCTGTTATTTCCCCTTCTGAGGAAGCACTGTGAAGTCATGGAGTCTCTGCTGCTTTGGTAAGATGGAAAACAGATGGGTTCCTCAGCAGTCAGCAGTGTTCCTACCTACCTCTAGTTTTTTTGGCCTCTCTGTTTCTGTCAGTCTGCATGATTTCCCTTTTGTAAATATATACTAACTACTCCCCATCATCTCATTGTCCTTCTTGTGGTTGAAAATGGTTTCCAGGTTTAATTACTTCACCTTTCCAGGGATCAGGGTGAGGCTAACAGACCTTTAGTTACCTACATCCTCTCTCTTGCCTTTGAAAACAGGATTGACGATCGTGTTCTTGAGTCCTCTGGAACCTCACGAATAAGCTTAAGACTTTCAAACGTAATTGAGAGTGGCCTCACAGGGCCAGCTCTCTCAGCACTCATGGTGGTGTCTCATCAGGTCCCATGGAAATGTTATATACAGTTTCTTTAAAGGTTTTTTAATCTGATCCTCTCACAGTCAGAATAAGTCTTTCTTGCTCCAGACTTTTCCACTTGTCTTAGGGGCCTGGGATTTCAGAAAGCAGGTTTTACCCATACAGAGCAAGATGAAGAAGGTGCTTTGACCTTTTTGTGTCCTTTCACCCCCCCTCATTCGAGAGCAGACTCACACTTCCCCTACCCTTCCTTACACTGCCTTGTAAATATGCTGTATGTACATTCATTTGGCCTTTAGTATCCCTCACCAGATTGAGATGTGAATGGAATTCTGCTTTCCTAACCATATCCCTGTACATCCAAGTAGTGTTTCTGTATCAAGTGCGTGCACATGTTTGATGTGGCTCTGCATCACCTCTGTTCAGTTGATTATAAGATCTCTGTTTTCCACATCATCAGGCATTATTTGCTTGCAAACCCTGACCACCACTCCCTAACTCAATTGTAGGTTACCATTTCCCTCTCTTACCATTTCTAGCCTTCCTTTAGCAGATTAACCAGCCTGTTGCCAAAGATACTTTTATCCCACATGGATCCTGCCCCTCTTCCCTTGCAGTTCTTATAGATGCAAAAGTCCAATAGATGCAAAAACTGAGTCCTAGCTTTTGACACAAGCTGCACAACCAGTTGTTTGTCTGCAGGATCTGTCTTCTTCTCAAGTCCTTCCCATTGACCAGTAAGATGAAGGAGATACCATGTGGTTCCCAGACCCTGGCCCTCATACTCCAAGCCACGTTCTGTGCTTGATATGCTCTGCATCTCCTTTGGCAATATCCTTGGTACCCATATGGAAGAGCAGCTGAGGATAATAATCTGAGGACTAGAGTACTATGAGCCTCAGTAATATGTCCATGGTATCCAGGACCCAAGCCCCTGGCAAAAAGCAAAACTTACCAGCTAACAGGTTGGGCTGGCAAAGGTCCCTCTGTCCCTGCAGCAGGGAGTTTGTCATCACTGTTCCTTGCCCTCTTCTGCCCACACTGCCACAGGACTCCAGCGCAGCTGCCTTTGAAGCTCCACTGGACAGAGCTCCCTGTCTTTGCCTGCTGCCAGGGCTCAGAACCTGCTCTGTAGATCAGAGTTGCAAATGGAGCAGGAGCTCTCTTCCTGGTGCTGGAACTCAGAAGCTCCCAGGCTTCACCAGACTCAACTCTTCCATGCCCAGGATGACAAGCTAAGGCTGTCCCCCCTTCTCCTCAGTACATTCCTGTAGCTGCAGGGTCTTGATGGGTATGTAGTCTGTCTCCTTTTCAGCATCCCTGATGTTGTACAGTCTGCTAACCTCCTCCCACAGCTTCTCTGTTTGATGAGAAAGATCTTCCATCGGCACACGCTTACAGTGATACAAACTGGTTTTCAGTTCTACACCTGCTGGTTACCAAAGCTAACTTACAACAGAGGCACATTAAGGACTGGCAGATTTAGGAGTATAGTATTAGATCATTGATATGTCTACAGACTGAACATACATGCGCAGTATATTAATACCATGTATACAGCAGACTATGGTGCATGCAGTAAGTAAAATTTAAAAAGAATAGTAAGTGTAGGCCTAAATATCTTTTATGATTATAAACTTTAAGGGCACAGTAGCTGTATTCAGTATGCAACATGGGTTTACAAAACAAATGTAAGAGTAAGATAAGAGTAAGCACAGTACTCTGCTATACTTGAATGGGAAAACTATTACACTAGAAGACAGCAAAAAAGGGTTGTGATAAATAGGACAGGTGTGGGAGAATGTCAAGTAGGTGATTTGAGTCTGATACTGATTAGAGATCTAGGAAAAGAAGAAAACTACATAAATGCATTTTGTGGATAATAATAAGCAGAGAAATTGAATGCCAGTGAAGATAGGCAAGTAAGCAAAACACCTGGAGACAGATGGCTGACTGATAAATACTATGAAATTTCAGTGCAGCAAGTAGAAGCTGAAAACAATGAAAGAAAACCATCTGAAATGGAAATGTTCTCTGAAGCCTAAAAATCAGGGAAACTAATGGGTGGCAGTGTAGCTTGGGATTTGTGTGTGTGTTGTAATATTAAGATAGGTGTATGGAGACAGCCTGACAAAAGTGTAACAGTAGTAATCCTTCCCTTGAAGGTTCTGCTGAATAGTGCTTATGACTTAGTGCTCTGGTTTTATGAAAATCAATTTACAAAGCTCTGGAGTTCATACTGCAGGACTTGGTAGGGTTTTTTCGATACAAAACAGAACCCAGCACAGTAAACTATCAGAATAGAAAGATTGGTATTTTAAGTGTGATTAATAGTGAGAAAGCTTACTCATGTATGATACTCCATAATCATCTACATGAAGGTGTTAGGGTATAGCTGTTCCTTTTTCTATTGGTTTCCTATAAACACCCTTTAAGCAGGGAAATATGACAGATTCCTAGGAGAGGAGAATTTGTGACTATTGTAGCATGCAAGCTTTTAAAAAATAATTTCAAAATACAGTTGAGAGGATATGATAGATATTTGGGATGAATCCTTGTGTAACATAAATTATTTTCTGTATTTCTTGTTTGCTTTGCAACCTTTATTTTGATGGGAGACTTTTCTTCAGTGTTTATATCCTTTGCTTTACCTATTACTTAATAGTTTTCCCAGGTACTTGTTAAACTTGTATCTTGATGATAAATGTTATTTTTAGTGAGATATAACTTACTAATGAAATCATAAAGTATTTATCTTCCTGGTACTGGAGCAATGTATGTGAAATATCTGTAAGTTTTAAGTTTTCATTTATTTCCTTAAGTCAATAGCTTACTGTTTGGTTTTTGGTTTTGTTTTGTTGTTTTTTTTTTCCTATGTAAATGTGTAAATGTATATGGAACCTGTTAGGATGCGTGTAACTTACTCTCTTTTTTTTTAATATTTATTTATCTCTCTAGGATAATCTTTTTTTATTGGGTCGTGACAGATTATTACCTGTTTGATTTCAATGGGACGACGAATTCACTTTGTGGTTGACCCTCAGGGTTGGTGCTGCATGGGCCTGATTATCTTTGTCTGGCTGTACAATACAATCTTCATTCCAAAAGTTATCCTTTTTCCTCACTATGAAGAGGGGCATATTTCAATCATGGCAATTTTGTGTAAGTTAATTTAACTTTTTTCTACTAGTAAAAATAGAATCTTTGGGCAGTAGTTAACACATATGAGAAAGGTAAGAAAATACAGAACAAGGTGAAGGATAAAGATAAATTATAAGATAAAGGGTAAGAGCTCTGCGATAGAGCCTACATGTTTGTGTTCTGAGAAGCTGAGACCATTCATTTCAGAAGTGTTATAATAAAACTTGTTTATGTGGAAACTAGGGAAAAGTTAGTAATACAGCTTTCAGATCATGTATCTAGGACTTGGTAGAATTTCAGCCCCCTAGCTTTTAGTGCTTGTTACAATTTGGGGTGGTAGAACTGATGGTTGACAAACTGAGTTTTGTTAGTTTTTTTTCATACATCCTGGATGGGTCAGGTAATATGATTTGTACTAATAGGTTTTGCTGGGGAAAAGGCTTGAATTATAACTGGAACCAAATTTAAAGTGAAGATGGACTGTGGGGAATGTCCTTTCACACGGAGACTTTGAAGCGTAGAATGATTGGTGCTTATTTGATAAGACAGTGGAGGAACTACTTCTTAAATACGTAAGATCATAGTGGCATCCTTCTGGTGCTG
>VZTM01018230.1:8005-19698 GCA_013400555.1 Jacana jacana
ATTTTGTCCAGTTACAGTATGCTTTTGAGCTGAGGTTAGACATGGGAACCATCTTCTGCTGGATGAATGCCTCAAAAAAAATTTTGCATGATAATGGAGTCTGTGTGGCCACAACATGAAGTATCTCCTATGTCTGGAAGCAGATAGTAACCACGTGCTTTGTAAAGTCCCCATTGTTGTGGAGTCAGAAAAGACACAGCTGCACTCATTTCCTTTGAGCCCTCTCCAAAAGGCAGTAAAAGCCTATTCAATTCACCGTGATGGGTATACACTGATATATTCCCATTGGTTCTAACAGTCACAGTATCTGAAATCTTTCCCACAGCATCTGAAAATGCTCATCTAAGCAAAATTACAACCCACCACTTGCTGAACATCTGTGAATCTAAGATAGTAAGTAAAAATTCTGGAAGGAGACTAAGTTGTAACAGCAACCAAAGGGTTCACAAAAGGATTAGAAGTAGATACAATACTTAATTTTTCCCTTCTGCACAGTGGAGCTACTTCTGCAAAACAGTGAATTTGAACATTAAGCCCTGCTTTCATTCTTACAAATGTAAGAGAACAGCTCAAAGGCTGTTCTCTGTAACACTCTGAAGCACTGAAGCACACTCTGAAGTGGTGTAATAGTTCTTTTAAATGAGGATTTATTTGTTTGTCATGTGAGAAATGGGGGAACTATATAATTGATAAATGCTATTTATCTGCTTTTAGCTTTCACTATGCGCAGGTAACTGATTGTGTCTGCTGTTGAAAATTCAGTCACCCATTAAAGTAAGCAGGTGGTAAAGAAGAGGTCACGCCTTGTCTGAGCCAAATTTTAGCAATGTTTTGAAGTCTTCAGGACTGAATGAGCTGGGTTATTAGGTGTATTTATTTCCTGGAGAAATAAATGAAAATTAAGGTGCTGAAGAGTTTATAAACATTTGCCTGCTAAGGTTTGTGTGGAACTGTTTGCACTCTGCCTCCACTGAGTTTAGCAGAACAGGGTGCCAAAGTCAGTATTCCCTGGAGTAAGGACGTTTTAGTATCCCATATTAATATATATCTTCAAAAATGGTGGGAAAGCAGCATTTTCAGCTGCAGCAAATTTGAGCAAAATATGGTTACGTAGACTATAGGGGAATGGATACTGAGCCTGATGAAGTCAGTGGACAGGCTCCAGCTGAATTAAATGAGGTTTGGGTCAGATCTAGAAAGGTAGTTAGGGAATTGCAATCAGACAGTTTAAACTTATCATGAGTTTGTCTTGGAAATTCTGCTCATGAAACGCTGTCTTATCTGGACATGGAAAAATTCGGTCTCCTGAACTGCTGTCTAGTAGTAGATGCTCTAATTTTTGCCAATGTGATTAACTTCTGTACTCAGTGTGAGCTAGGACCTGCACTAATCCTAAACATCTGGCATTTAATTAATAATAGCATGGTATAATATGACAGGCTTTATATGGCACTTTGCCACACGCTGCAAATTTGGACTGCTGAAAGTTCAAATTAAGTGATAATATAACTGACTTAGTGTCATGCATGTTTACCAAAACCTAGATGACATCAGGAGATCCGAGAAAGATAACTACTAAATAAACACCTTTAAATATTTTCAGTCTATCTTTAGTGATGCTATTGGTTTAATCAAGCATGTTTTGAGAATATTTTCTGTTTTTCTTCATGGTGTGGAAGTGTGAAAAAAGTCCAGTGTTGTTTGAAAATACTCTTATAGGTTCATATTACCAATATTGTAAGCAGATTTTACTGCTAATTTTGCTGTCATGTTTAATTTAGACAATGCAATTTGTTGCAAAAAAAAATTTAGGGATAATATTCCCAGTTTTCTTTGTGATTTTACTTTGTGCTTTTCTGAGAGCTGTGCACTAAGCTCTTCAGTTTTAATCAGAGTATTTCTTCTTAAGTTAGTTAAGATACTAACTAGAGTGGAATCTTCCATAGGTGTGAAAAAACAATTTACTTAATGAAGTAGTAAAGCTTTGGCATAATTAAAAAAAAAAAGAAATCTTGGCTCAACTAAGTTTTAGTACATGAAAAAAAAAAAAAAGAAAGGGAGTAAGGAAAGACAACATGCATTAAAAGTTTTATCATAGCTAACGATGCAAATTGCTTTCCTATTCCATTCAATCAAAAAAGAAAAGATGTTCTGTCTGGATTTAATATTTATTGTGACTCAGAAAATAGCTTAAAGCTAGGTAACTTTTTCTTTAGAATGTGCAGTAGTGAAATAAGAATGGGAGAAGAATAGGATGGAATAAACAGAGTAACACCAAGATCCAGCTTTAAAAGGGTAATATTTATGGACATAAAAAGAATTCTTAGGTAGATGGATGTGAGTCTAGGGAATAAAATAAAAACATATCAGTGTTTTGCCCCAGAATATCTTACATGTACATAATAGTTATTAATTATAAAGGTATTGAATACAATTTCACATTGAATATAATATTTTCAAATAGATTCCCAGCAGTTTATTTCTACTCCACACTATATAGCATGCAGATGTGTGTGTGCTGCAAATACTTCTTGACAGATCTGTAAGAGATGTAAGGTGTTTTGCACGGAAGCAGAGAGACAGAACCTGAAGTGCTGATGGAGAAGGTGGAGCAGGCGACCTGTGGTGATGAACCTTCCCATGCAGGCAGATGGCAGCTTTTGGTTCTTGCACCTTCCCAGCATTTGCTCTCTGGCAGCAATGCAGGGTTTAAACACAGGGCACGTTTCAGATGACTGGGCTGCAGGATATGTGGTGAGATGATGGCACATGGATGATAATGGAAATAGATCCTCGCTTACACTTGCTAAAATACAGCTTTCAGTTAGCAATGCTTGTGAAGGCTTGATATCTCAATTTTGATGTTCCTTTCATGGAGACAGAGCTTGGTTTACAGGTCTAGTATGGGAGCTTCGCATTTAGCTAGTAGGATGCTTTCAGCTGTAGGTCACAGATTTCTCTCAAGTCTCTCCTGGGCACCTCTTCACAGTGAAACTAATGAAATCTAGCTACTTATGGATATTTAAAAATCTTTTTTTCTTTGTGGTGTGTTTTTCTTAGCCTGCACTTAAAGCATTCAAAATGTCTCTCTCCCCCTTAAGCTTTTTGTTGTCTAATAAATGGTGTATTCATACTGCTGCCTTTACTTCACTAAGGAGTTTTGTACTCTCCTTAAGGTATATCAGGCTGTCTCTACTCATGAAACACACTTAAACTTTATACCAGCGAAACCTCTGTCTTTGTCAAATCTGGTTGAACTGGGCCAATATATTCAAAAATTATTTGTGAAGTTCATTCGTATAGAAAGACGTGTTATAATCCATTTTCACTTAGGAAAGTAGGTTGCAAAAAAGCTATTTTCTAAGCAGTTTCAAGAAGATGAAAGAGCAGGTAATAGAAAGAGCACCTGTAGATACATACAGGTCCATTTGGAGATGTTTATGACAGATGAAAAAAATTCAAAACATTGCAACCACATGTCATGGAAGTTTTTTGTTTCCTTCCTGTTTTTCTTTCCTTCAAATCATGTGCATTTTAAAATCAACAAATAAAACCACTGTGTTCTCAGGGAGAATTAACTGTAAGTGAGCAGTCTGGGGCAGCAAAGGCCACTTTTACTTTGGATGCTTTTCCATTCCCAGCATGGGAACATAAATACTTGTGGAGATCATTAAACAAACTAACAGATTATTAACTTCACTCTGCACTTTTTTGTGCCCTGATTAGATGAAAGAATCTGGAGCTGCTTTGTACTGTGGATTATTTTCCCCAAGGTATACTTTGGATACTCTGGGACGAGAAAGATTTTATATAATTTCCTTGGGTTTTTCCACTTCTGAGGATGCGTGCTTTGAAGTGTCATCACTTTTTTTCTTCCTGAAAAGCTTTTATCGGTTCTCTCTGTCTCGTGCAGGAACAAAAAGTTTTCTCAAATCTTTTTAATTTTCATCACCCATGACATTTACCAGCCTTGTGGCCACATCAGGAACATTATTTTTGTCTTCTGATGGTTGAAGACATTTTGAGGGCATCTTCCTAAAAGCTGGCTGATTCTTACTAGAGATGGCTGAAGATTTACTTTGGAAAGGAACTTCTTTACTTTAAGGTTGGCAGAGCACTGGAGCAGGCTGCCCCGAGAGGTGGTGGAGTCTTCATCTCTGGAGACATTTAAAACACACCTGGACACATTCCTGTGCAATCTGCTCTAAGAAGACCTGCTTTGGCAGGGGGGTGGACTAGATATCTCTGAAGGTTCCTTCCAACCCCATATCATTCTGTGATTCTGTGATTTAGTGCTAATCCCTTAAAGACCATAAGACAAAAAGGGAAACCATGAAGTGATTTTAACAGTGTGCCTAATCACTTGGTCCAAATGAAAGCCAGATAATGAGAAGGGTTCCTGTTCTTCTGTGATTCCAAGTGTTTTACCTGTTGACTGCCTGTTCCCCACTGTCCAAATAATATCATCTCATATTTGCTCAGCTCACATCTCTACCACATTAATCTTTGAGCAGGTTAACCTCAGGATTGTTGCCAAAGGTAAAAACAAGCTTTGAAAGATTTATGCTTATTTCAGAAACTAGAATGCCCATTCTCAGGGTTAAAACACTGAGACCTCACATTTCTGAGTCATGAAGTCTCGAGCACCTCTCTCTCCACAGCTGAGATGAAAACTCATGATGCAGGTGGCTGCAGGATTTGCATAAATTACAGTGAGAGTTTACCTGGGACAATGGATGTCACATTCTGAAGAGCTACAGTAAATTACCTTCTGCAAATACTTAATTTAGCCCTTCAATTCTTATTCATCTCTTCGAGAGTCCCATGTAGCCTGACAACACTGTAGCTTCTTGTTTTACAGAACATGCAGATTACAGTCAGTGCTAAATACAGGTTTTATAAAACTTATGGAGAGCACAGATGACAACCCTTTAGCTCTTTATTCTAGTGTGTCTTATTGTCAATATAGGACTGTTTTGCAGAATTTTCATGTCCAAACAAGCACACTGTATTACAGATTTTTTAACACTTTTCTTTCACAGTATTTCAGTAGCTCCAATCTCCTTTCAAGGAAGTTCTTCCTAGTACTGCAATGAATCTAAATGTTTATCTGACTTTCATACCAGCACTTCTTATTCAAATGTTTATACTGGCAGCCTCACAGATGACTTTTTATTTGAGGAGTTAGTGATCTTGAACAGGCTATGTCTGCTCGGTGGTGCATTGCACTTGGAGCCTGAGCAGCCTGTACTTCAGCTGTATGGGAAACTGCTGGTGTGCACCGTGCACAAGTGGGTGTTGTGACAGCGGTAACAGTCTAACCTGTCAGGAGAAAATATATGATTCTGCTTGCTACCAAAAATAAAGAGTACTGTGGCACGGGAGGGAGGAGGAACCTCTGTAAGGAGTAAGTCTGTGCAGTGCGCTGTAGGAAAATCTCCCCAGAGTCTGTCTGATGCTGCACAAATGCAGTGTTCCCAGCATCTGAATGCTTTTTACTCGCTCTCGATATTCCTCTTCCTCCAAAGTAGTTTTATTGAAACTGGTATTTTATTAAGCCATTTGTTGTTGGGCCTTTCTTATTGAGAGTGCTTTTTTTGTGTGCATTTTTTGGCACTGCTTTCCATTTTCCCCTCCTCTGTTGGCTAATAGCAGTCTCTCTCCCTAGTCTTCTTGGAGATACCTGAAACATGGCAGCTGTCCTTTCCCTAGCATGCTCTTTGTTCTCCTGGATGTGAGGCCTCCCTCTGCCTTGTCACAGGGTGACGTGGGTCTCCTTGCCTCATCCACCCTAGTTCACTGCCCTGAACAACTACCTGCTGGGGGACAGGTAGTAAATGCACTGTCCACAGTTGTGCAGCATAAGATTTCAAATCAACCCAACAGGACTCAGCAGAAGAGATTTGCCAAGGTCCTTTGAAGACTGCAAAGTTTCAAAATTTGAATGGATATGGCCTGCTGATGTTCTATAGAAACATCCCAACATCCATTGTTTACTCTGTAGAACCATTTTTTAATTCCACAACTTAAGTAAGTAGTTGATATTTTCTGTAAACTGTCCCTAGTTAATATTATAAATGTGTATAGATGGCTAAGAGGATTGAGGCTGATGATTTTTGTGGTAACTATTCCTTACTGAAAATTGCTTTTATTTACAAGTTTCAATAAAGACAAATTTTAGAACCAAGCTCCAGAAATTTCTTCCTATATAAGTATGGCAATTTAGACCAAGCATCAGAAGGAGATATGTGTTAAACCACTCAGCTGTCTCTAGCCATTAGAAATCAAAGTTATTGTGCAGAATTTCCAGCCTTTACCTCAGCTTTGTGACTCCCTGCAAGATACATGAGGAGGGTAAGACATAGGAGATTAGAATCCACAAAAACCATCTTGCTGAGCAAGCAGCTGGTAGTAAACACTGGTTACAGGGATGTGCCAGACATTCTGTGGGGTTTAGGATACTTATTTACACAGATACCAAACCCTTCCTTTCAGTCAGGTTTGTCATCTAAGTCTTTTCTTTCAAAAGCTGTTAGAAGATGAATAAGCGATGGAAGATATTGCTCTTTCTTTCAAAATATAATATCATAAAAAAAAGAAATGCCATCTCCTCTCACTTCAGTTCCTGTGTGTTTGGATGGTTCAATGGTGATGAGGAGATGGACTTTGCCTTTGCCACAGGGGATTTAAGATGAAGAGCACAGTGCAGAAGGTAGTTCAAGGCACCAATCTATTATACCATTCTGGCATTTCTCTTCCTGATGAAGTTATGCCATTGTGCAAGAGAAATAAAGGAAACCTTGGTGCTAGGGCAAAACAGAGAAAACAGGTTTAGTTGAACATGCATAGCACAAAGATGCTTTTCTGCAAGAAGCATCACCTCTGGTCCAATCCCTGTTCCAGTGAGAAATCTGTCATTGATTTGTTTTAAGAGAAATTAGGTGAATAATTTTCTCTCTGAAAACCATCCAAATTCTGAGAGCTGTGCTCACTCCCTTGTTCTTGCCTCAATACTCCCCATACTGTGGAATACTGTTAAGTAAGAGGGGCAGAAAATTTCTGGACCACCCAATTTTTCTCCAGCTGATTTATAAACTGCGTGTCTAGACTTTATTCTGGGCTGTAAGTGAGACTGAGAAGGGTGCTAAATCCAGGTATTTCTCTTTCTCACTGGCTGTGCTACACAATGCACTGGCATAACAGGTAGGTGACAGTGACATTTACACTGCTTAGAACAAAAAAGGGATCTTTATCATTTATTTAGAAAAAGGCTGCACATCCTACATGCATAGGAGACTCTTCCCCTCGCTGCCTATAATTACCTAATTTTGAAGTGGCTAAAATATGGAAAATGAGTCCAAATCATAATATGCAAATAGAGACTAATAAACGCATTGTAAATTCATGTTTTCATTAGTAGACAGCTCCCTTGTATAGACAAACTCACTGATGTTTTGAGACCATTTGTGGAATCAGCTGTTAACTAGTACAGGTTGGATGGGACTTTGAGAAAACTGGTCCAGTGGGAGGTGTCCATGCCCAGGGTAGGGGGGTTGGAACTCAATGATCTTTAAGGTCCCTTCCACTTCTAACCATTCTATGATTCTATGATTTGGGGTCCTAACTTGTCAGTTGTTTTAACAAAACCAGTCCTCTCATAAATCCCTACTGCAGATCTTATCTTGTGTATATGATTAGCTTAGCTCATCACAACCACATAAAATTGCTTATGTTATGATTTTTATTAAGGGCTTTTTATGAATACGACTAATGACTCTGACTAAAAGGACAAATTAATGAATTTAGAAGTAAGAAGTGTTATATTAATCACCTTTCAGTTGTAATGTCTAGAACAAAAGGTTTAGTATTAGTGAAGAGTGAAAAGGCATTATCTTCTTTCTCTCTTGTACCTAAAGATGTTTTTCAGGTCTTATGAACAGCCTAAGAAAATTCTTGCTAATACAAAAATTTTTATTCTATGAGGTATTTTGTTCTGCAACATCTTTCTGACCAAAGCTGATTCTAATAAACTTCATAGTTGATTCTTGAGAAACAGACATTGTCAGGCAGCAATAAAAGTAAATAATGTACTGTTTGATTCAAGTTCTAACTATCTGGATGCAGACTGTTTCCAAATTCTTGTCATAAGTAGCACCATCCAAAAGTGCTGATCCTTGCTTCTAGTCACATTCCAAGTGCTCTGGATGGTGTTTCAGTGAATACCGGTGACTCATTTCAACATAGAGTCATCAATTGGACCTGGAGTTTAGACTTCAGGAAAGCATTGCAGAGATGCCAAAGCCACATGTTTATTTGATTTATTTATATTTGAGAGGAAAAGTCTTCTTTGGAACCCCTCTCAGAGCCTGAGCGATCCTCTTTTCTGATTCCTCCCTTCCATCCTTGTGGCCCTTGTGGTCCTTTTGGGCAAGGGGTACAAGACACACCTTTTTAAGCTGCCAAACACTTATCAGCCTGCAGTAGGATTCTCTGCTGTCTACAGCTAAGCATGAGAAATATGGAAATAGATGCAACAGAATTAAGTACCTTTGGGAATTTTCCTAATAAAATATAGCAGAATGCCTCTTTCACCAATGGGAACACTCTTTCTTTTTTTATCTTGTAGACTGCCTTTGTTGTACAAATTCATAGTGTGTTCTGTTCCTTTCTGTAAGATGTGGTGGCATCATTTTAATCAATGAGGTCAATACATGAGTGTACACCTGGTTGAGAGTGATGTTGGAGATCTGGGGATTTTCTGTGTGATTCCTATTATAAGGCTGACTAAATAAGGATATCCCCTCTCCAGTTTCTTCATCATTTTGGTTATGAATGCTGGTCTAATCCATTTGGAAAGCTGCTGTTTTTCATCACGTTCAGACAATCTGGATCCCATAACCACAATTAAATGCTGCCTACGTTCTTTAAATTTCCTTTTAAACTGTTGTGAAGTACTACACTATATGCACGGCACCTACTTTTTAGCACTCACACCTATAAAAGTTTATACACATGCAGAGACACACCACTCATCTGCTGAGGTCTGAAAATGCCTTTCAGTAGCACTAATACTTCTAATGCAAAGAGATATGAAGCCTGTAAGAGGCTGTGGATTCATTTCTAAACAAATGTATTTTTGGATCACTTTAGAGTGAGAAAGATAGGGGTATAGGCTATGATCTTGACTGCACATGCAATCAGGCAGGCACATTTTACTACTACCTACTGACAACTGGACAGAGATTTGTCAAAAGCCACACTTCTTATGAATTACAGGAAATATAACCTTCTTAAGACAGTGATCTATGTCTCTGACTGAGTTGTCCTCAATGCAGGGCAATAAAGTGTAGATTGTTTTTACCTGAGACAGGCTTGATCACCAAATGGCAGCAGACTCACAGTCTATTCACAGTCTTAGTTTTGTCTGACTGTTCTCTTTTCAGTACAGAGCCAATAACTTACATTATGCACTCTAAAAAATGAAAGGTTGCCCTATATCATTTTACAAGTGTAAAAGAAGTCAGTAAAAATAAGGGCACAACGCAGTGCCGTTATTCAAAATGTTCTTCTTAATTAAGAAATGCAGTCAGATTACCATTGGATTAAATTCCAGGTGTTTTAGCAAGCTGTGTCTATTATGTGTCTTCTATCTGAAGTTACTTGAATGCAGGGAGAAATTTGGAAACATGGAATTTCTTAGAATACCGTTTGCTGGTTCAAATTATTATACTGATGACATTCAGGGCAGACAAATACAGAGTATAAAAGTCCCTTGCCTTGATGAGCAGATATGGATTATCCTGTGGTCCATGGTAGAGTTGTTCATCTTTCTGCCATGAAAAGGGGACAAGGAAAGGCTTTACCCTGCCATGTTCCTTTAGAAGTACATTAAAGCTTCTTGTTTCATCCTTTTTTTTCTTCTCATCCTTTGATACCCAACAGGAAAGTCTCTGTTTCTATTTGGTCTCAGTATTTGATCTGACCTACAATGAAGGGCCTACAGCATCATAAATACATGTCAGTTGTTGAACCATCAATTTTCCCCAAAACATTTATAATAGCTAAACTCAAGGGATTGCAAGGCTTGATATAGTATGTTATGTATTTACATAAATTAGAAAAATCTGGAGGAAAAAAAATCAACAAGTCTTTATAATATGTCTAATACCATGAAACTGCATTTATCACATGTAACAATATGCTTTAAATACATGCTATTTCTGTTAATTAAATAAAGCTAAGCAGCTGATTCCATTTTTCTCAAGACTCTTTTACTGGCAGTCGGAATACAGACTAGAATATAGAATTTAGCAGAACACAGAATAACTGTCCATTCAAATTTAAGATTTCAGCTTGCAAAGGTATTTTGATTCCAGAGAACATGCATAGCTTGGAAAATCAAATTTAAATAGAAATAAAATAATAATAATAGTAATTAAAAAAGAAAGCATAAAAGACTGGAAATATTGTAATGCTTTAGACCTTGGAAAGTTTTGTGAAAGCAAAATATTCTACTCTGATAGGGTCAAGAAAAAGAATTGATCTAGATCTTGCCAGCTTTAGTAGTTTTCTGTTGTAACAAATGAACTTGAATTTCTGTTGAAGTGATGAAAGAAAATTCCCCTGGAATTTTGTCCTGAATTTTCTCTGAGAGCTGTACTTTTCTGCAGTAGTACTGAGACTGTTGAGCAATCTTTCACTCTTACAGATAAAGATTCAATAAAAACATGCTCTTGTGTTTCACAAGTCTTATTCTTGACAGGCAGTATTTTGCTGTGACTTCATAACCATAAAATAAATTATCGATATTCTTATAAATATTCATATTTGTATTAATATTAGCAGTATTAGTATTATCCGCAGTCTGAGTAGCAGTATTACAGGGATACATTGAGGATGTAACTGTAGTCAAGGCTGTATGATATAGATCGTGCACCCTCACAAGATGAGATTAATTTTCCCAATTTTTACCATATAAAATTCAGGTTTTTAATTATATAGGTTGCCACTGTAGACAAGGTATATTCATAGGACACCTGCTTCCACTTACATGAAGCAGTCTGGAGCTTTTCTATCCTTTCAGTGCTCTTCTTTTTGCTCAATTTGTTCTCCTGCACTGGAGATGTATTGATTTATAGCTACTGAGAATCAGAACTCAGGCCTAAAGACTGAGAAGTGTAGAAAGGTGACAGAAGCTTAAAAAGCATTTCCAGCATCTATCATCTTTTGAGACAATGAGAGAATATGTATTCCTAAGAAATGCTCTTTTCTTATTCTCTACTGACTAAACAATTATTTCTTTATTTTTTGGTGTTGATTCTGTTACTGATATTAGGAAAAATTTAAGACTTTCATGCATGCTTTTGTCTGATTAACATTGGAGGCCTGTGTCTAGTGGAGTCCCTCAGGGATCAGTATTGGGACTAGTACTGTTCAATATATTCATCAATGACTTGGATGAGGGAATAGAGTGTACTATCAGCAAGTTTGCTGATGACACCAAACTGGGAGGAGTGGCTGACACATCAGCAGGCCGTGCTGCCATTCAGTGGGACCTGGACAGGCTGGAGAGTTGGGCGGGGAGAAATTTAATGAAATATAACAAGGACAAGTGTAGAGTCTTGCGTCTGGGCAAGAACAACCCCAGGGACCAGTATAGGTTGGGAAATGACCTGTTGGAGAGCAGCGTAGGG
>VZTM01018230.1:19885-47790 GCA_013400555.1 Jacana jacana
CTGGACGTGTTCCTGAGTGATCTGATCTAGGTGTTCCTGCTCTGGCAGGGGGATTGGACTAGATGATCTTTCAAGGTCCCTTCCGATCCCTGGTATTCTGTGATTCTGTGAAATTCAATTTACATTTTCCTTTGGAGAACAGACATTATCAAATCGATATATTCTTCATTTATTCCAGATGAACAAATATATGATTACATTCTTAGGAACACTATGTATCTGTCTATAGAAGATTCAATGGTTTAAATTAATTATCATTTTATGAACAAAATACAAAAATGGCTACTTAGATTAATAGATAAAATAAATATAATTTATCTGTCTGCATCTTCCATTTGGTATTTTTCTGCTCTGATTTGAATTTTTTCTTCCTTCTTTCAGTCTTGATATTCAATTCCTCCTATTGAAGGGATGGGTTGTCTTTCAGTAGTGAGAGTTGGATGAAGATCTTGGTGTCCCTAAGTGATGACAACTGGTGTTGCAAAGAATGGACAAGAACCTAATTTCACAGTTTTGCCCTCAACCCCTTTGCCTCTTTCTTCCACCACTCCACTTCCTACAGAGACTACAGGGAAAAGGTCTTTTGTTGGGAAACTCAAACCCCTGTGAACAGTAATTGCACCACCAATTGTGCCTTGGGTGACCGTTGTTATGATCAGTCATTAAAAATGGGCACATGAAGAACCTGAGTATATCTAGACAAAGTAATGGCTCTGTGGGCTGAAGAAAGAAGCAGACAGTAGGGACATGAAGGGAGACTGTGCAGAGCAGGAAGGTTTGCAGACTCATGGTGGGGATACAATTTACTTTTCATAGCATTTTGAGAAAAGCTGGCCCTGCAGCAATCTCTTCACTAAGTGCTGGTTGTAGCCACCTCTGGAAATAAAGGAAACATTTATTGTTCAACACATAAAGCTACTATGTTTGGAACAGGAAGATAAAAACTTTGTATGCTCATGAAGCAGCAATGAGAATTTCCATATGCTACACAGTAATCCAGAAAGGTTTGGGGTGGGTTTTTGTTTGTTTGTTTGCTTGTTTTTCCACATTCACACTCTTACAAACATTTATAAATTATATATTCTCATAGCTCCCATAAAGTTTCTATTTCTCTTATGTTTTTCCTTATCACAGCTGCTGTGGCTAAGATACAACATCCAAACCTTAACATTTCAGTAAAGGCTCACTCCATGAATTCTTTTTAGTGACAGGTAAAAAAAAAAGCTGCTTCTCCTACGGACTCAATGGGAATATGAAAGTTTTATTGCTGACAGGATTTTTGCTTTGGTTTGTGATTGAGTTTTTCTGGAAGATGACAGCAAACCAACCCACTTTTCTGTCCTGTGCCAAATGAATGCAAATTGCCTCCAGCGGCAAAAAGAATAGAGCAATTAAATTATAATGATCAAATAATTTGGTTTAGTTAGTTCAGGCCTGTGCTGTGAAACACTGTGACATCTACTGATTACTTACCTTGATGCATATACCTCCTTTCTTTCATTCATTGCTACTTAGTAGATACCGGTTTCCATCATTGGTGCCCATTCATAGTCTACAATTAAATGTAACTCAGTAATGTAACTCATGTATTGTTCAGTGACAATGTTTCCCCTTAAGCCTTTCTTTTTGCTTTTTCATTTTTAATATTTTTAATTATTTCCTTTTTCTTTTTTCTTTCTTTTTTTTTTTTTCTTCTGGAAGTTTGGCTAGTCTGGAAGTGTACTGGTTTTAAAAAACAATCTTGTACTTATTAAAAAAAGGAAGAAAATTTTTGTTTCTTTTTCAATTTTCACATTTAACTCATTGGATTTCCTGGAATTCGTCTACTTGCACTGCACTTGTAGGAAACAGAAATGACAACAGATATTGCTAATCCCACTGTAGCAATTACTATAGATATATAAACTGCTTTCGAACAAGTAATGTTTTATGAGAAGGGTACATCCTAGGAATTTGCAGGGTCTCTCTGTGTCACTGTAAGCTTACAAAACCTGCAATGAAGCACAGAAACTTACAGGCAACAGTTTTTTGTATGATCTGCTGGATGTACTGGAATAGGCTGAAACATCATTATTGTTGTGTACAACTCAAATAGCAATGTTCAAGAATCTGTATTTTCTTAAACCTGAACAAATAAAGCTGCCAAACTCCATTCATGTCTAAACTAGGTCTTTTTGTTGACTCTTACCCCTTTGGGAAAGCTGGCAGCATTTCTAAGTTTTGTGAGAAAGCAGGTAGGGAACAATTATAACATTAGTCTAATTAAAAGCTGTTCTTTAATTTTTTCAGGAAGTCAAAAACAGTAAAAAATTAAATCCTGGTACATAAAATTTCTTAAATGATTTGCTGATAGATGAATTTTCTCTGGAGGTTTCTTTGAAGAAATGAAGCAGTTGTGAGGGCTTGTTTACATCATCTTATATGAGGCAGGTGAGAGATTGCTTACAGTTCTATGAGAAGGCAAAACTCCAAAGAAATGTGGCCGTATGCTAAGGCACACCAAGGCAAAGCTCAGAGCACAGAAGTCCTGAGTTCAGTGTACAAGATTCACATCAGAGAGATCAGAACAAGATTTCTCAGTCTGGTTCGGATGTCTTTTCTGAAGTCATGCTAATATTTAAGCCTGCAAAATTATTGAGGAGTAAAAATAATTCTACCTTGGATTGCTCTTATTGAATACACAATTAAATCAGTGTCTTGCTAGAGGGAATTAATTTTTCCCCATGCTTATTTATTACAAATGGCACTTTCTTCCCAACCCCACAACACGATTTACAAATAGGATCCATTGTGTTTTCCCACCATAATCTTGAAGAATTATCTTGAAAATGAAAAAAAAAGACAATGAAACCAGACCAAAACAATAGTCCCAAAGTAAAGTTTTGTAAACTGAATGCAAAAAACATATGATATTATAGGAGCTGCTTGAAGGCTGTCCTTCCGGGAGATGTTATGAATGGGAATTTTCACCCTTTTCATCTATAGCAAGAGTCCATTGCTCTCTTTTTTATTCCTCTCAAATCTTAATAGGTTAAAGACTTTCTTTGATACTGTTGAGACTAGAGTATCAGTAGAAAAGAGGTAGTAGCTGTGCTTGTGGAAGAAACCACACACTCAAGCTCACATTTGCTTCCAGATGTGAGGTGTGGCTGATGCTTCATCCAGCAAATCTCTGCATAAAACAAACACCACCTGCATTTTATTGTGCAACCATTGAACTGCCTGTCTTCATATCCTTAATTCCTATGCTTGGAGAGAAAGTGGACCTAAGCTTCAACACCAGACATTAGTGAGAGTAAGATGCTCTTACCCAGTATGTATTCCTGATGCATTTAAGATATTATGATGCCACATATGCCAATTAACAGTTGCTTAATTCTATAGCAAATTACACCAAAATCTTATTGTGTAATTTTCTTGATGATAAGCACATAAATATTGTTAAAGTTGATTAGACTAACTCTTCAACTAGTCTCCTAACTTACTGGAGGGTGTGGCTGAGGTGAAGTATTTTAGATGCTGCATGTTTTTACTGCACAATTATGGAACAAAAAATATATTTTTTCTCTCTCTAGTCAGGGTAGAGAAAACCTTATTCAGCTTTATCCTAAAATTTACTCTAAATCTTAAATTCCAGTCTAAGGTAAATATTTATGCTCTTTCACTACTCAGTAGAAAAAAGTAAGTCCAGGAAATAGTTCTTTCCACTTGTTATTGGCACTTGTTTTAGAGTAAGATGAGTCATATTCTAGAAAAATCTCTTTCAGATGCTTACAGAAGTAGCATATATTATTGGTTAGGCCACAAACTTATTTTGAGATGGATAGAATTCGGTAAAATTAGCATTAAAGTAAATAATTTTTAGTTAATTATTCTAATCTAGCAACTGTATTAGCACTGAAATACTGAGTCACTGTTAAAGAAGGATGTGGTAAAGCAGCAGGTCACAGGACAAACAAGGACAACTTGCTAGGAGGAATTCACAGAACTATTAAAAAGTTATAGTATTGCTGAGATGGTAAGCCCAGCCAGGTCTTTTATGTTGCAGGAACAAGATTAAGGGAATGTAATGTTATTGAACAATCCAGCATAGCATGAGAAAGAGTCTTCTTTCCATCTTTTATAGTAAAACAAAATTAGGATGTTTGGCTCATCCAATTTCATCACAGAGTCCCAGGTTAGGTTAAAATACAAGAATAGATTTCTGACTTGTTAGGATATTGTTTCATGTTTTCTGCCTGGATACCTTGGGAACTTCTACAGCTTGAAGATATGTTCAATTCCCGTGCACAAATATATGCTAAAAACCTATGTCTGCATTTCAGTGGGGGAAAGCAGGTTAAGTACATATGTAGACTTAAAAACTGCAGTTAATTTGGCCCTTCAGCCAAAAAAAAAAAAAAGTCCTGTGACAACAGTGGGAAGTTGTAGCTTGTCCTGAAACTAACATTGAGATAGTTCCTGTATTGATAAATTTGCTTCTACTCAGAGTAGCTCAGACTTCTATCTCAGAGCTGAATTGAGCATTAGGTAGATTCAGTAAACTATAGAAATGTAGAATCATAGAACGTCCCTGCTGGGGACATCTTCAGCTAGGTCAGGTTGCTCAAAGCCCCATCCAGCCTAATGATAGGAGCAGAGATGCCAGGAGGTCTGTGTGGATGAACAAGGAGGGCTATTTAGACTGGATATTTCCCTACTTGCTAAGTACTTAAAAAGTTTCACCTACTCACTTGGGCTAATCTTTGGCTTTTATCTGCCTCTCTGTAGCACAAAAAGCTCTCCAAAATATGTGTCAGTTTCAAAGAAAGGCCAAAAGAGGTTTTTAGTTCAAGTCTTCCTTCAGAGTGTGTGAAAGACAAAAAGAAGGTAAACTTGTTCCCTATGAACATGCACAGTGAAAAAAAAGGTGTCTTCAACCTGACAGCCCTGAGATCTCTAGGAAACCATACTTGAAATACCATACTGAAGAATAACCTCTGAAACACTTTGCTTTTTCTAATTTAAACTTTCCAGTAAGCACATAAAGGAGTATGAGGGTTAGTCAATTATTAGGGAAAGTTTAAGATCTTTTGCCAATGTTGCTTCTCCTGGAGATGTATGGAAATCTTCTTGGTAAATTTTAAACTTTCCCTAGACAAATCAGAAGGATCATCTTTCCTAAAGGAATATTCTTATCCATGAGCTACAAAGCCAGACTTCGTTCTACTTATTCAACCCTGGTTGAGTTTTGTGTCTTTCTTTGGACTGGTTCCTCTTTAACAGACTGGATGAAGAGAGGACTTTACTCTGAGCGTTTCTCTCTGAACTGCCACTTATATCCCTGCAGAGGTCTGGAAACACACAGTATGCTGGGCTGTCAGTAATTGCCAGCTTGGCAAGATCAAATTGGTTTTTTTCAATTTGTATGTGACTGCTTAGACTCGTCTAAATGCTTCATTTCTGCCAGATCCACAAGTCAGCATATGGAGTCACCACATGATCAGCATATGGAGTCATCTCTAATGGGAAGTTCAGGGTGGTTTTGAACCGCTTCCTGGGGGAGAAAGGGAGAAGATTCAAAATATAATATTATCCTTTAGCACTCTGTACTTTCCAAGAGGTCATATGATGAATCTGGACCTGTGAGCTACTAGTCTGAGTGAAAATTCAGAATAATGTTAGGAAAGAAAAACTTAACTTTACTCCAAGAAAAAACAATCTCCTAGCAATTCCCCATTCTCATTGCCATCTGCAAGTTGGGATTTTATGAAGTATTAAATTAGAAAAAAAAGTTTAAGAAATGTATCTGGCACAAGCACAGTCTTCCAGAAATGAGGAACCAGTTTTTGATAATGAAAAATAAAGTTGCAAAATTGCCATTTAAACAAAAGCAGTTTGGAGGAAACACATTTATCAATTTGCTTGCTTTGAAAATGATCATTTTCATGTCTTTAGTGCTACTGTTCTCAGAAAAATTAGGAGGCTTATAAGATTATGTCTCTAATGGCAAAAAATCATACTTGGCTTGAACAGTGCCATGTGTTTCAACCTTGAAATGATACATTTACTGTCTTTTCAGGATGTGGTAATATAAGGAAAGCAAAATCTGACTCCTAAACTGGACTTCTGCGTAAGCAACACTGAGTGCAGTTTCCATCAAGGATAACCTTTAAACATCTTTGTTTAGGTTAGCTAATAAAGCAGCCATCTCATTTGACTCACCTAGGAAAGTTCCTGATTTCTTAATTATCTTAAATATGCCCATACAGTTGCAAACACTCCTGGGGATACACTTGGCTCTTGACTGGACTGTGCTTTATAGAGGTGTAAAATCATAAGGAAAATAAGCTCTCCACTGTTTTTATAAGCTACATGGGAGCTAAATATTTTCCTGTCTTCCTTTACCCTTAAATTACATCATACAACAGTGAGAATGGCTTTACAGGAAGCTGCATGACAGGTCTGCCAAAAGGTATCATGAGAGGGGATTATATTGTGCTGTCTTCAGATGCTTTGGAGCACCTGGAGATCCTAGGAAACCAGGTAGCCTGCACCCAGGGGTGAAACAAGAACTGGAGGCCATTACTCCTGTAGGGATGGTACTCTCCTGGCTGCTGCTGTCCCATATTGGCAAGAACAGTGCTTACAATATCAGATAAGGCTTGTGAAGGTGGCGTCCTCTCTTTGACTGCTCCCGTGCTGGATCCATACTTTTCATGCAAACGGCAATTGGAACCCGAGCTCAGGTACTGAATGAACAAAGCTGTCCCTACTGCTGGGGGCTGCGTTTTGGCTGGAGATTACTCTTAATGTGGGCTGAGATTATAATGTGTACAGTGACGAAATATATTTTGAGAACAAGAGAGCATCACTGCAACAACTGCACTGAAGTTCCCTGTGGGACAGCCCAGCTTCACATTGATTTGTATTTTAGGTTACAATAAGCTGTTATCTTTACTTCAGAAAAGCATTGACAAACTCTTGTTTTCTGAACTTCTGATTCCAGTGCTGTTGTTGAATGAGGAAGGTGTGAATATGGATTTCAGTGTTTGTTTTTAATGAAGATTATCTGCAGATCATCAAGTGATCTAAATTACATTTAGATTGATGTTTGCATATTTCATTGTATTGTTGATTCACTCTATTTATCACTTTGAGTATGTCTTTGTACTCTTTAAATTGCATTCAATCTAACAAAGTCTGTACAGAGTTTTGGATATTAATTCTGAAGAACTGTCTTCAGAGAATCTGATCATTTGGAACTATTATCTATGGTAAAGATCTACTTGTTTTAATCTTCTTGTTAAGTATCTGATTAATTTTATTTCTACTATAAATGTTGGGTTTTGGTTAGAAATCAGATCAACACCTATAAATAGGTGTTGTGTCAAGAGGAAGGGGACAGTCTTTTTTTAGTGATGTCCTGTGACAGAACAAGAGGAAATGGGCACAAACTTGTACAGAAGAAGTTCCATCTAAACATGAGGAGGAACTTCTTCCCTTTGAGGGTGACAGAGCACTGGTGAGGGCTGCCCAGAGAGGTGGTGGAGTCACTGTCACTGGAGACATTAAAGACCCACCTGGACACATTCCTGTGCAACCTGCTCTAGGAGGACCTGCTTTGGCAGGGGAGTTGGACTAGATGATCTCCAGAGGTCCCTTTCATCCCCATATCATTCTGTGATTCTGTGAAATATGTAGTTTTCCATGAAAGAAAGAGAAAAGCTTTATCATACACAGTATAGATGCATTAAGAAGGAACAGAGAAAGTAGATTGGTGGTGAAGTCAAAATTTTCATGTTAGATATCCACTCAGGTTTAAAAAACTACCTGTGCTCTGCAAAGCAAAGGACGCTTTCCTGTTGGAATTTATGCTATATATCATGAATGTTCCTCGTATTAGAGAAGTAATTTAGAGGAGGTACAAGTTTGAGTTAATCCTTCCAGACATCTGGAGACTGACCTGGTCACTGAGATTCTGCCTATTTTGAGGTTGCGCCCTAAAGGTATAATCAACACGTTTTGAGGGTCTTTGTTGTTCTGTCATATGGAATGAAACTATGCAGCCAAACCCAAAACATTCCTGGCCAACATGACAAAAACTAAGGCATTTTCTTATTTTGTTGTCAGTGTTTCTTCTTTGCTCCTGTAGTAACCAGAACCAGGATCTACCCTCTAGAATGGATATATCAGGAGAGTAGAAGATCTGATGAGACCCTTCCTGTGGGAAAACCCGGTGGTGATCACATAGGCATGCATAGATTGAGCTGAGTCCAAATTCCTGTGTTTTACATTAATGGAAAAAAAACCTTTGCTGAAACTACGCAATGAGGAAAATATGCATTATTTAGGTATACCCTGACATATGTGATTGATTATGGTTATTAGCATATGCACATATTTGCAGGGAAAATGGAACTTGGCTCAAATGGTAGATGCTTTATGCTTTATCTTATAAGTATACTTTGTTGTTTTTTTCTCAAGTATTTATGAAACGAATGATGAATGAATATCAGTTCATCAGTTTAAGCATTAATCCCACTGTGACACAGAGAAGCTGATGATTTATTCTTTACAAAGAGATTTTTTTGTGGGAATTGGACTAGGCTGTTATTCTTCTAGCAGTTAAATATGCATATTTATTCACAGAGTTAATGTTTTCACAATCAATATATTCTTGCACAGACAGTCCTATCACTAAAGTGTGGAAGTGAGAGAGATTTTGCCACAAGCTTTGCTATAGGTTTCAAGTTTATGGTAAAGTTACTCTGAGCCTGATACATTTGAAGGTTTATGGTTTAGCTAATCTCTTCAGCCTTTTGTCAGGAGTAACTAGCAGTTACTGCCTAATCATTACCTTTACAATTCATCACTTATGGCAGACAGTGCAGAGCAGACTGACAAATAACAAATGAGAAATGCCTGTTTAAAAATACTTCTACAGCCTCTGTTATAGCAGATATCTGTGTCCAGGGAAATGTTCCAGGTGATTTGTCTGATCTTACTTCATCTTTCCAACTGTTAGAAAGACTAGTCTAAGCTAATTGTTTTGTCTACTGGCAAATGGAGAAGGACAGACCCCCGCAGGTGCAATTACTCCCAACTATTTTAGACAGCTGAGAAGAGATGTATCACTCCACTATTGAGAGAGCTTGACAAATGAGATTGGACAAAACATCTCCACTTGTGCTAAATAAATGGAGTGGAATCCTACTTCAGAGAAGAAAGGAAATACTTTAAAATTAGTCTAGGATTTCGTAAGCCTGGGTCACAGGATGGAGTTGTCCAGGTATAGAGCAAAGACAGGATTTATCAAACTCAAAGTCATTGCACATAAACTTTCTCCAAAACTAACCTCTTTGGAGTATAACCAGAGGTAATATTTCTAGGTTAGGTTAGATTTGCATTTTTTGAAATGGCTGCTTCAGAAGGTCATGTTTCTGCAATATTTTCCCCCTACTTTTGGAACAGAGGGTTGGGATTTTTTTCCCTTGCTATTGGGAAGCTTTAATGTTCATTGTTAAGGACAGTGAACAGGTGTATGCCAAGATGTGTAGCACTGACATTATGTGTGGTAGCAAGTTATTTGTTGGTGCCATGGACTTTTAATTACCAGCATTCACTTGTTTTGATGTCAGTATAGCAATTACAGGATGTTTTGATCTCTATCTAATTTTAAATAAAAATGATAAAAAATATTACTTTCTTTACCAGAAAGGGTTTGAGGACCCTAGGTTCAAGCAAATTTTGACATTTGAAGGTATATCTCATTAGACTCTGAAAAACAGAATGCAGCTCAAGGTGGACATGCCAGTCCATAGAGGGCTAAGAAACAAGATACTATCCTGTATTTTCCCACAGATCCCTTTGGCTTTTGGTCTCTGTAACTTCCTCATGACTATATGCTTGCAAAAGGCCTAACACACTTTGAGGGGTAGGTTTGTGGGAAAAAGAGCCAAGGGATACTTGAACTTCTTGTTCTGTACTAGCATGATCTGAAGTGACCCAACAGGTGACCCAAACTCATCATTTGACTCAAAGGCTGATGGAAAGAGCATAATCCTTCACCCCACACTGTCCCATTGTATACACACCTCTGTTTGGGATTATTAAATTGTTTTCTATGCTTATGGCTGAATAGTTAGAATGAGGTGACTTCTTAGATTTTGCAACACTTTTCCTCTTTGCTGTTCAAAGTGCACAGTCTTTGCAATAGTCTCGAGCTATTTTGGCACAATGTTACTCCCAAATTGAGGTTTATTTTCTATTGTCTTCTGTTTACAATGTGACTGAAACAACTGCATGTCTGAGGAAAGCATATTTCATAAACTTAATCTTATCTTAATAAATAGGACCAAAACAATGTCCTCAGTCTTTGAAAAAAATCTTTCTTTTCAAGCTGTGTGCTATTGCACGGTGGTAATATTGTTTAACAAGTACTAAACTTTGTGCTCTTTTTGTGTGTGTGTGTGTGTGTGTGTGTTTGAAGGAAATTGGTAAGAGTGGTGGAACTTCTCAAGTCTAGACAGAGAACAGTGTTAGGAATAAGTTATTAGTGCCATGATTTATAGTTCTTACACTGGCAGGTCTTTGCGATATTTCTAAGGGTTCTAAAGGTACAGCTCTGTGAAAAATAACCAAAAATCAATTGCTTGTGATCTTGTGTATTCAGTGCACTGAAAGTCATATGTTTCAGAGCTGTTTCCTCTCAGTGTTGGCCTGTGCTGTCTGTATATTGTGTGATGAGACCTGTAACTCTGCCAGAAGAAAATTCCTATGTCTGAAGGTAGTGCTGGAAGTGGAGGTCCAGCCCTAAGCCATCTGCTCATGCAGAAGCTTCTTCCACAGCTCCTTTGCTGCTTTTCCTTGAGCATCATATGAAGCACGAAACATAATTGTTTAAATTATGAGTAAATTAAGGCCCTTCCAGTGACACCGCTGCTGCAGAAATGTGATTGTTGTAGGTATATCATCTTTATGTTGGCTGTAAGGAGTACTGCTATTCAGTCATCTCACTGCCTCTTGGATAAGATTAAACCCTAGGCAGGCCTGAAGGTGTTGCTTATATGAAAGGAGAATAGTTTGAAGAACTTCAGTCCTTAGTAGTAATCCTGTCCTGTGGAATAACCTGCCTGCCGCCTAATATGTCAACCACTTTGTCCTGTACTAAGGCAAAGGATTAACATCAAAATACTGATTTGTCTTCTGTTTTAGGCATTATGATAAAAAAGATGCTTTATAAAACAGCATGTAGTTTCAAGCAAGTAAACCAACCACTGTCAAACAGTATGGAAAAATACATTTTGCTACATTTTTTAAAAATTCTGTAGGATCATGAATTAAGTAACATGTAACAAAATTATGGGAATATTATTAAACTAATTAAAGTTAATTATTTTTNACACTAGAAATGTATTATTTCAGCTTACTGTTGTGAAAAATCTAAGTGTGCAAATAGTGTGTCCAGTCCCAAAAGTCCCATTGTCAGGTGGTAAAAAAAAGATATGTCAGTTTTGTTCTACCTAAAAAGATTTATTTTTGTATTCATAATGTTATTCTGCCCAAATTTTCACCTAGTTATTTTTTTCCATGTCTGGGAATAGTTTTTCTCAAATTCTCCTGCCCTTCCTTATTTGGATTCTACTTCCATGCTTCTCATTGTAATACAACTGTGAAAATATCTGTCAGTATTAAAATGAATCAAGTAATTTTTTATTGCACTTTTTCCAGTGCACCATCCCTATGAAATATAAAATATGTCTAATAGTCAGATTGATGGCTTCCAATTACCAGTATTAACTGCTAATGTCAAAAGAAATGTGTATGTTTATAAATGTATAGATGTTTTTTGCAGTTGAGTACTTCTACTGAGTTCAGAGAAAATATACTGATACAGAGGGAGGTTTTAATATAGACTGAATTTGTACATGAAAAAGGAAAAAGAAAGATGAAACACGAGTCACCTATAATGATAGGTGAATCACTCAAGGTAAGAGAAAATTCCAAGTCAAGTTCAAAGACAGTTCAAACAGTTAGCACAGAATTTAATTCAAGGATGAAAACACAATACATTAAGGAAGTCAGAACAATTAAAATGTTCTACGTGTCATTATTCCTGAAGATATCGCAGACCATGAACAGAATTGTGATAATAGCTCCTTGTAATCACCTTTTTTCTCTTTTTTAGAACCTTTTTTGCTACAGTAAATAATAAACAATATTTAAGTCATGCTGTTTTACAAGGCAATTAATAAACATATAACATATGGTTGAAAAAGAAACAAGCCAACTTTAATTACACTTAATATATCTTTTTTTCACTGTATAAAACAATAGCCTCGGATGGCTTTGTTATGTTGGTATACCAGCTTGTCTATATCACACATAATAACAGTATTCAGTTTCAACGCAGCAGCATGTGGTCATACTTTATAATAAATAAATAAAAAATGTTTTTATAATTTATTTCTCCCCCACTCCCAAAGCACACATCTCTAATTATATCTTCCAATCCACACCCCATAATTTTAAGATTATCAAGATCCCTGAATCATGCAAAAAGTTATCTTGACAACATATTAACAGATGTCACAGAACCATGCCATGAGGAAAACAAATCCTTTGGTAGATCCTCCAGCTATGCAGTTTGACATTTTATTTAAAATCAGAAACAGTTTAATTGATGCTTGTTTGCTTTTTTAACTTGATTAATTAATTATAAGAATGAAAGTTCCAGACTCGGAAATAGTTGAATTTGATGGAAGAGTTTAATGGGCTTTGGATTTGTCCCAGAGACAGCAGTAATCTGCAATTTAATGTACAAACTAGTTACTTGAGTGAGAACTATCCATGGCTATCTAGATTCCTGGTGTCACTGAAGTGATGGGACTACACCTGCTTCTTTGGCTTTGATGTTTGCCTCTGTGGCTTGCAGGGATGAGAAACACCCAGCTGGACAGCCCTGTTCCCATCAACATTACCGGCTTCGATAGTGTGCTGCAACCTGTTTTCTTTTATACCTCTCACTTGCAAGTCAGGTTTTCACAAAGTTGTGAAGTTTTGTCAGCTCTGCCTCTTGTTAGAGATACAGACTTAAGGACAGGACAAGGCAGCCTGATCAGAACTGAAGAACTGAATATGGGTGAAAGAACCATGCCAAAGTGATACTTTTCCTTTAAGAACAGTCCACTGAGAACTGTCCTCAGACACACAGTTGGATTTTTATCAGGCATGAGGCATTTTGCTCCAAGAGGCAGTCCTGGAAGGAGCTGGTAGTTATGCAATGTGGATGATGGGGGAAACAGGAGTAAATTAAAGACTGCTGAGAGAGATGTTCCCAATGCAACCCATATTTATGGTGTGATTTCAGTGGGATTTGTAATAAAATTGTGTTTAAGACTGTCTAATTTTGGGGTCAGAAATGAGAATTCAGGAGATAGATTCCTGTGACTGCTCCACATAAAAAAAGCCAAGCTTCTGGATTCAGCTTTCAGCAAGGAAATATACTCTTTCTAAGACATGTGAGGTGTTCTTCAAAAACCTATGAAATTGTGTAGGGTTTATTTGTTGCTTTTTCTTAAATTCATGTCAGAGGCTACAGTCCGCCTAATTCACACCTGTCGAGGTGCTCCTTTGAAGCACAAATTGAAGTGCTCATCCGGACCTTACCCTTGGATGGGTTTGCCAGAAGGATGACTTTTCTGTTACAACACACAGAATAATTGAATGTTCAGTACATTTATGACAGGTACAAACTTTTGTCTGTGGACTGGATGGACATATATTTTCTTTGCTGGGGATTTTCCCGTTAAAATAGAAATCGTTTGCAAAACAGAGTGTTTAAATCTACTCTCCACCCATCAGTAGAACTAAAGACATTCTTTGTTAAGCCCCTGAGTAATGTAATGGCTTGTAAAAAGCAGATTTACAGGGCAGTAAACCCTGTTAAAAAAGTGAAGTGCAGTTAAAATAGCCATTTACTTTGATAAATCACCAAAGAAAACAATAGCTAATTTGCAACTGGTTATTGTAAATAGACCCAGGCTTTTAAAGGTGTATAAAGAACAAATAACATGCTAATCCAGGGTAGCACTGTTGCTCAGTTATGAAGGAAAACGCATTCCATTAGGATGAAAAATGAGCTATTAGCTGGTTTTTTTTTAGTTACTCCAATTTGCCTTTGTTATCTCTTTTCCTATTTATTTTCCCATCTCCACTGTACTCCTCAGTTATAAAGACATCAGAATTTATATTGTACTATGCTCTTTATTGAAATCTAATATGAGAGAAAAAATTTGCAATATCATGTAATTTTCAGGTATGCTTTTGGATATTTTTATGCTACCGGTCTAATTTTCAGGTTATTAAGGCCCATGCATCTACCAAAGACATAGGTTATGATAATTTTTGCACATAGGAATACATATGGGCCTGCTTTTGTGCATGAAACAGAGAGGTCATATAGAGAGATCATATAGCTTCATTTTGAGACCTCAGTCTCAGAAACACTTTGGTATGTGCCCAATATAAGGTGCACATGCAGCATTGCTTTCTTTTCTTCTGTCATTTCTTAAAGGGCTATGAGAATGAAGAACTGCCCACTGTAGGAAAAGATCAGGTTCAAGACTGTCTAAGGAACCTGAAGGTACATAAGTCCATAGGACCTGATGAAAACCATTCAATGAAACCTGAGAGAGCTGGTGGATGAAGTTGCTAATCACAGAATCACAGAATATCAAGGATTGGAAGGGACCTTGAAAGATCATCTAGTCCAATCCCCCTTCCAGAGCAGGAACACCTAGATCAGATCACTCAGGAATGTGTCCAGGTGAGTTTTGAATGTCTCCAGAGAAGGAGACTCCACAACCTCCCTGGGCAGCCCCTTCCAGTGTTCAGTCACTCTCACTGTGAAGAAATTTTTCCTCATATTTAACTGGAATCTCCTATGTTCCAGCTTGCATCCATTATCCCTTGTCCTATCCCTTGGATGTTAAGTTCCATCATAGTTGAGAAGTCGTGGCAGTCGATGAAGTTCCCACTGACTGGAAAAGGGGAAACATAACCCTAATATTCAAAAAGGGAAAAACAGAAGTCCCAGGGAACTTCAGGCCAGTCAGCCTCACCTCTTTACCTGTCAAAATCATGGATCAGATCCTCCTGGAATCTCTGCTAAGGCACATGGGAAAACAAGGAGGTGATTGGTGATGGCCAACATGGCTTCACCAAGGGCGAATCTTGTCTGTCAAATTTGGTGGCCTTTTACAATATTGCCACAACCTCAGTAGACAAGGACAGGGCAACAAGTATTATTTACCTGGAGTTATGCAAAGTGCTCAACACTGTCCCACATGACATCTTAGTCTCAAAATTGGAAAGTCACGGACTTGACGGATGGACCACTCCATGGAAAAGGAACTAGAACAGAGATGATTACACTCAAGTGTGTTAGTACTGT
Organism: Jacana jacana; assembly: GCA_013400555.1. Classification (NCBI taxonomy): domain Eukaryota; kingdom Metazoa; phylum Chordata; class Aves; order Charadriiformes; family Jacanidae; genus Jacana; species Jacana jacana. The sequence continues at coordinate 35,322 of VZTM01018230.1, forward strand.
GACCAGTGCTGTTTAACATTGTCAGAGACAGAGACAGTGGGATAGCGTGCATCCTTAGCAAGTTTTCTGATGACACAAAGCTATGTGGTGTTGTCAACATGCTGGAGGGAGGGGATACCATACAGAGGGACCTGGACAGGCTTGAGAGTTGGGCTAGTGCAAATTGTGTGAAGTTCAGCCAAGCCAAGTGCAGGGTCCTGCACTTGGGATGCAGCAATCCCAAGCACAAATATAGGTTGGGCAAAGAATGGCTGGAGAGAAACCCTGAGGAGAGGAACTTGGGAGTGCTTGTGGATGAGAAGCTCAGCATGAGCCAGCAGTGAGCATTGGCAACTCAGAAAGCCAACCTTATCCTGGTCTGCATCAAAAGAAGCGTGGACAGCAGGTCACGGGGGGTTAATCTACCCCTCTGCTCTGCACTCATGAGACCCCACCTGGAATACGTTGTACAGCTCTGGAGTCCTTAACATAGAAAGGACATGGAACTGTTGGAATGGGTCCAGCAAAGGGTCACAGAAATGATCAGAGGGATGGAGCACCTCTCCTCTGAGGACAGGCTGAGACAGTTGGGGTTGTTCAGCCTGGAGAAGAGAAGCCTCTGGGGAGGCCTTCTAGTATCTAAGGGTGTCCTACAGGAAAGCTGGAGAGGGACTCTTTTTCAGGGAATGTAGCAATAGGGTGATGGTAAAAGGCTTTCAATTGAAAGAGAGGAGATTTAGATTGCATACTAGAAAGAAATTCTTTGTTGTGAGGGTGGTGAGGCACTGGAACAGGTTGCCCAGGGAAGTTGTGGATGGTCCATCCCTGGAAGTGTTTAAAGCCAGGCTGGGGGGGGTTTGAGCAACAGTCTAGTGAGAGGTGATCCTGCCTACAGCACTGACATTCGAACAAGATGATCTTTAAGGTCCCTTCCAAATCTAACTATTCTATGATTCTGTGATTCTATAAATAATTAATCAAATTAAAACTCAGTTTGGAGAAAAACGTAACAAAATGTTGTTCCATAACACACAGAAATATGAGAGTTACATTCTTGTGCTGCAATTTCTTATGGCTTTGTATGTTGCTTTTAGCACCTTCCAGGCCATGCCAAAGATGATTTTTTTTAAGTGTCTAATTTTCCTTAGCTTACAACAGCTTTGATGGTGCTGAAGTGATTCAGAGTGTGATTTATTATTGTCACTTGACAATATGCACATGAAACGAGTACACATCAAAGGTGAAGAAATATCTTAGACTGGCAAAATTAAATCAATACTGTTATTAACCCAAGGAGTCATGGATCTGGGAAACATAAACTCAGAAATCTAAGAAATAAAAAGAAACCAAAAAATGTTGTAGAAAGGCTGTACAGATATTTCAGACTAAAAGTAAATATTGCAAAGAAAAGTACAAAGAGAGAAAAGTTAATCATGAAAATCACAGGATTTAGGAGGACTGCTAACATAAAAATCAGAATACATTTAAAATAGATTTCAGTGTAAAGATTCAACACACTAATTCCTTTGCACTAAAAAAAGGGGACAATGCATCTCTTAATAGATAAAATCAATACCTCTGAATTAAAATGCCAAGTAATTTTTAAACTTCACCATTTAAAATTGTAAGAATATGCATTAATGGGTGCAGCAAGCCTGGCCAATGATGTAGTGAGGAGAACAGAGCTGGATTCAGATGAGTCATCTTTAATGTTCTTTAGTTTTAGTAGAATAATGTGTTTTGGAGAACAAAAAACATTTCATAAAATTTTATAAATCTCAGTGGAGTGATGCAGGTGATTCCCTTAAGATCCAAGGAAAGAGGCAAGGAAAGAATCACTCCTCTTCTAAACTTATGTTTATAAAGTTGATTAAGACATCAGTCCTGCAAGCATTTACTTCCATGCTCAACTTCAATTACATTTCTCTTGGGATACTGAACCCATGAACCCACATGTCATTAATCACAACATAAAATTTAACCACCTCAATATGGTCTTGGAAGGAATAATTTTAAAAAGGGGACAAAACTCCAAGAAACTGTTCCTGATATTTTTCGGAAGGACGTGTTTTAAAAATAATATTTATGATCTTATTTTTGGAGAAAGTGAAAAGAGATCCCTAGGTATGAAAAGCTTGAAGAATCACTGTAGTTTGTATAAAACCATAGTAAAAATATCTTGAAAATGATCTCTCACCTGTCAGAAAAGATGCTTTATGGAAACCAAAGCACCAAGAGACTGCAATACCCTAAAGCAGGGGAGTATTTGCAATTTGATTTGGTCCTCTAGTTTTAAAAATATATGTTATATAATTTTATTTCTTTTCCAAGTCAAAATATGTTATTTTTCACATCTTTTGTTTTGAAAACAAAAAAAATTTTGATTTTGATGTGCTCTTTTCTGCATAGAAGAGTTAAAAAACAATAGCAACAAAAAATTTTTTCTTTTCATCAATGATAAAAGCAAAAAATTAAACGACTCTGTTAGACCAGAAACCTATATATATGAAAAGGAATATATAACATATATTTTAGGTATTTTGTCTGTCTGGATGGCCAATGAGAAATGGTGTTTTTTTTGTTTGGGTTTTTTTTTCCTTTGATAAAACAACTGAAATGTACAACTGTGAAGTACATTCACACAGGTCAAAGTTTTCTGAACTTCCGATTCTAATGGGAATCAAGGAGGCAATTAGAGTTTCTTAACCTCTATGAAGCCAAATTATACCTATTTTGTGATTGCACTTGTACAAGGCTATCAAGACATGTAATAGGAAATACTGAATTAGTGACTGCTTAGAAATGAATTAAAACCCCCTTGCCTAGTTTTCACACCAATTCTTGCTGAATGTTGACACTTCCTTGCAGAAATTTTTTTTGATAAGGACTTTCCTGTTACCTTCCCTTGAGGTAACTAGCATAGGTCGGAATTTTTCGGTAGTGGAAAACCTTAGAGGGGTCATACCTGTAGGAAGGAGCGGACAGGACAGGTGACCCAGAACTGACCAACTGGAGTATTCCATCCCATCCACATCATGCTCAGTATATATTGTATCTATTTCATTATTTTCTTACTTTTTTTTTTTTTAACTTTAATTTTAGTTTTAATGCTTCATTAAAGTAGTGTAGTTAATTCTAAACTCATGAATCTCCTTATCCTCCTCCTCACCCTTCTTTTTCAGAGGAGGAAGGGCCATCTGTCAGCCTGGTTTTGGTAAATTTGGCTGAAATCATAACAGCATATTTCTTGCTGAATCAAACCAATGAGTTGAGAACATGACGGTGTTGTCATTTGTACTGTGATGTCTGGAAGAGTGAATGGAATAGAGGTTATCAGAAACCATCACTTACAGTAATGGGAGATACTAATAAAATTGTGGTTTTAAATCCTCTGGAAACAAAGTGTAAATCTTTCTGCAGCTTGGAATAATTTGAAAACACAAATTCATACACACAAACCTTGGATTATCTTAAATTTTTGGAAAAGCATATTGGCAAAGTTACTTAAAGATTTTTATGATATTTTACGACTCAGAATTAATGTATGGTATTTATGCAGTCTTAGAGGCATAAATTTAAAAATAAACATTAAATAGTGAAATAAATAAATAAATGTTTTCCTCTCACAGTTTCCTTGGACTGAGAAGTCATTGTGTAGTTTTGGAGAACAGCAAGGCTGAACCAGGACAGACATTTTCCATCCCTGAGAACAACTCTGACAAAACTAGCAAGTACAACTCTGAAGCTCTTTTCTTCAGGCTAGGTGTTAGCTTTCTATTATGAACCATCTTCTGAAAACCTGAAATGCGCTGGAACAAGGAGCTGTCTTTTTCATTTGAAACATGGAAGACCTAAAATCAAAATACTGCACTGCAATGCTCATATTGTCCTCCAGTTAAGCCCTTCCAGAGGTGTTTATTGCAGATATTTATATCGGATGCTATGGGGAATATTGTCTTTTCTTCCATCTGAGGATTGCAGGTGTTACTTATTTTGCCATTCAATGTAATATTTTGCTTTTGGGAAATAACAAAACAGAGAGATACAAGCATTTCTGGCTTTATGTGAGGGAGAGATGAGTTTTCCAGCAAATGAACAGCACAGTGGAAAAAAACGGTATTATTTTTCAACGGATAAGCAGCAAGATGTTTCCAAAATTATAGCTTAAGTTCACAGAATGTCTTTAAGTTTGCAGAGTGGCTGCTTGCCCATAGCCATGTTGAGGTAATGCCAAATGCCAGAGTAGTTATATGCTTTGAAATAAAGTCTGTGTTCAACAAGACTGCTGTTCTTTCTTTTCCATATTTACCTCCAGTTTAAGCTAACAGAAAGATGGTCTGAAATTATTTTGGGACCTTGACAATTTGAACACATCTGAAAAATTGCATTGATCATATGTAATGGATTTGCTTAGTTGTACTTACTTGTACAGCTGTAGAAATATATTTTGGATATCACCTTCTGGTTAGGTGGAAAACTTGAGCCAGAATGTTTTATTATGTGAAGAACATACTATAATTGGAGATATCTTTTAACAGCATTTTTAAGAGTCTTTGCATATCTCTTGCCAGCCTGGCCTTGGAAGCCATCAAAGGCTTTGCCCAATGCATGTGGAACTGAGTAGGAGTAATGTCATTGATTTCATTAGGTTTTGCTGGTTGACTTTACTAAGACGTTGTTGATCACATGCTTACTTCTTTTTAAGGCACTTCCTTTTCTTGCTACACATTTTAACTTTTCTCTGTCACTCCAATGCAGCAGGCAAACAAGAAATGAGAATTTAAAACAGGTGGTAATTAGGAACAGAAATGAGTCATTCATCTGTGGAAATGGGTTGTGATTGAACAGAATGGAATATTTTGAGTAAATGGCTATGTCTATAGAAGAGCAACATGGTGGATCTTTTTTACCACTTTGGAAAAGGTTTACAGAACAAACTGCTAACAAACTGCTTTGGGTTTTTTTGGCAGTTCAATAGGACTTTGCCAAAAATTTTATTCCCAGCTTCTTCTCTAGTGAATGGAAAGCCTGGAAATAGCGTTTCTTACTGTCAAAAATAAAATACATGGATGCTTGTATGTAGGTATAGTAGAGTGAAAAACCTGTCAATGAAAGACTAATTCCTAAAGAAAATCCAGCTACATTTACCTGTGATCACTTGGTCTTTACTCAGTGAAGATTGCTAATGATTTCCCTAGTAATCACACTTCCAGTGACCCCACATAGCAAAAGCGAAGGGTTGCACAATACTGTACCATGAACAAAGCTTCAGCAGTGGCTGTGTAAAAACAGCTGAGATTTTCTATTCTTGGTCAGAGAGTCTTGGGAAGGACTTGACTGCAAATGGGAATGTAAATGTGCTGGAGCTGGAAGGACCTGCAGAAAGGCAGTTACTACAGGAAGTGATCTTGGGAAGCAGTCCGGCATATGAGTTATATAAAGCTGTTGTTACTCCATGTTTTATAGTAGCAGATTTGGCAGAGAAAGGGAACAAGACAGGTCACTAACGTAAAAATTAGAAATTCACTAACAGCATAAGCTCATTAAAAAACAAAAATAATGTTGGCTTGCTTAAAATGTGCATGACAAAACAGCCTTTTTCATATCCTGGAAAGGGGTTTGGCAATGATCAACACAAGTGCTTATCCACCAAAGGTAGTGTTAATTGCCTTCCCAGTTTTAGAAGAGAAAGTGCTTAAAAATCTCTGATATTAATATGTCTATGGTGTGTGAATTGTGTAGACATAAATATTTTTTTTCACCTTTACAGTAGGTTTCAAAGGACTCCTTGTGTTGAGTTAATAAAAATGTTTGAGATTTTGCTGTAGAATATAATCAATGATTTTGTTTTGTGTAATTATCCTGCTGGAAAAATAGCTGGGTTTTTTTTGGACCACTGAAATAAAAACCTTTTTGTTAAAAGTAATGGTGGATGGGCCTGTTTCTTAACCACTCCTACAGAAATGAGATTTATTTTCAAGTGTGACTTACTGGAAGTCTTTGATGTTATGATTCATTTAACATGTCATCCAGACACTCTTGAAGCTAAAACTCAATAGAAGTTTCATCAATCTTAGGATGGTGATGGAGGAGTTCTAACAATGAAACCACTGGGATTATAAATTTTCTCTGTGCATAAACTTTCAGACACTGTTGCAATGCTGAGGCTACAACTGCTTGAAAGGGCATTGTAGGGAGGTTGGTGCTGGACTGTTCTCGCGGGCAATGAGTGACAGAACAAGAGGGAATGGCTGCAAGCTGCAGCAGGGTAGGGTTAGGCTAGACATTAGGAAAAAAAATTTTAACAGAGCGAGTGGTCAGTCATTGGAATCAGCTGCCCAGGGAGGTGGTGGAGTCACCCTCCCTGACTGTGTTTAAGAGTAGATTAGATGTGGTGTTGAGGGATCTGGTGTAGGGGAGAACTTGTAGAGTAGATGGTTGGACTTGATGATCCCAAGGGTCTCTTCCAACCTAAATGATTCTATGATTCTATTAGCTAACTTTTGTTTCCTGTACAAATAAGCAAATCTATAACGTCTCCATATAGTTAGTGCTCATAAAATACAAAAGTTCAAGAATTTAATTTTTATACTTACGAACACAGCAAATAAAAATTCATATTAAACCAGACAGAATCATGGGGTTTGTTTCTAAATTCCAGAAATAGCCAATTTTGTTTTGTTAACTGGATATTTTAAGCCTAAAACTGAGAGAGTCAAGAACCTGAGGAATGGTGACTCGTCACTCCAGCTGCCTTTTTTGTACCTAAAGACATAAAATAACAACTAGCTAAGGATAAAAAGTGGCTACCTTCTATGTTAGGGTCAGTTTCATGGGGAAATAATATCCAAAAATAAAAGGGAAAACCTCTAACTTAAAAGACGTACCAGTCAGATGTACCCCTTTCATCTCTTCCTCGCATATCTGAATAACAGGACGTGACAGAATCTGGAAATCATGTTTCCATCTTTTCCCACACCTGCTTTTCCAAGTCAAATATCATGCAACAACATAATTCAGATTAATAAAAACTGTCTGCCAGTAAATAAGACAAAGTAGATCCCAAAAGAATTCTGTAAACCTGATTATTAATATAAGAACTGGAAGGAAAAGGACTGGGAGATAGTGTTTTGGGTTTTTTATTCAAGTGGATCAGAAGTCTGAGGTAAAATGTAGTCTTGCCTTCATAAATAATGAGACTATTTTCTGATGAGGTGGGCCAATAAGAATGCTAAGAGATTTGAAGAAACATCAAGAATTAAATTTTTGTTTCTTTTCCAGTAAATGAAGGGAGGGTGAGTTATTAAAATATGAGTCTTTATTTTGTTTGCCTGGAAGCTTCACCATTAACACAGGCACTTGAGGTTCCTTATACAGGTTCTTAATTTAGCTGCCTGTGCTTAGATGACATGAATACATCTGAAGTGCTGTTCAACAAAGCTTGCCGCGGCCAGGAGCAGTCGAGCCCGACGCCATCAATCAGGAAGCCATCAATCCGGAAGCACCCGAATCAGGACGCACACCCAGGAAGCACCTCTCTCAGGAAGCACCCAGGAAGCACCAGGGAGCNCCCTCTTAAAGGGCCTGCTCTCAACAAAAGCTAAGTGCTACACTTTCATCAAAGTGAAAAAAAAATGGTTACTTCACTCATATTGGCTTCAAGTATTGAACGTCCACTCAGGTCGTGGGCACTATGGGTGACTGAAGTTATTATAACTGAACACAGTTTTGCTTTCTTAGCCTTACTGAGAGTCTTTCAAAAACTATCATAGTTTTCTTTCCAACATACTGCATGCATTGTAACTCCACGTATGTTTTTCATATGGCTGACTGTCTGTCTTGTTGTCATTTATATGTTTCTGTACACCATCTTCGTATCTGAGCTTGCACAAACCTTTAATTAATATCTCCCTTCTTCCATGATACACAGCGACAACAGATGTTTGAAGCAGATAAATAGTATTAGCATCTTTCCTTAGAAAAGTATAGAGTGCATTTTACTCGATTTCACACAGCCATTATTAAAATGTTATTTGTATTTGTACAAAGGGAGCTGTGGATGTAAATTATAGTAGTATGTGGATTAACCTATGCTTATGATTTTTCTTAAAATGATACATAGCTGATTCGCCTCTGGTTAATGCAATTTTCCACTGAAATCTTGAAGTATGTATAAATATGTTTCATAAACAGAGAAGATTGGATTTTTCTGACCTGCTCAAATATCTGAAGCGTATGTTCCAATGAAAATAAGATTTTAAAAAAGAGACCAGGTAAAAGAAAATTAAAGAATGTTAATGAGCCATTTTTTTATTCATGTTAATGTTTATTCTGTTCATTTTTCTCATCTGTCCTCATTATTTGAAGGTGAATATTAGGTGTCTTTACCTCAGCGGCTGATAAGGATAATCATGTTGAAGGTATGTAGAGGTAGGAGCATTTTTCTTAAAGACACAAGGTAGATACATAGGGATATCTCAGGCTTGAGAGCATAGATGGAAAACTGCTGCTGAGAAAACCTCTATCAAATGGCAATTGAATACTTCATCTCATATCAATACCTCTGTGCTTCACTCATGATTTTCAGTAATCAATTCCTTCACAATATTAAGAGGAAATTAGTCCCTTTACTACAGAAATCATTGTGAAATCAGGTAGGGAGAAGTAGTTTCTGTCATTAGAGACTGTTAAACTTGGGGGAGGGGGACAGACACAGTGTCTCCAGCAGACAAGTCCTTCTTGGTGTCAGGTGTAAAATTGTAAAGGAATTTAGGTTGGAAGAGTCTGTTGGAAGCTACCTGGTCCAACTCTGGCTCAAGGCAAGGTTAACTATGAAGTCAGAACAGACTGCTTGGAGACCCGCATGGCCATAAGAGCCAAAGCTCTGGCTTCATCACACAGCAAGGTGTTGACCCAGAGGATGGATCTGTTCCTACCCTGGCCCTTCCCCTTGACTGGTGTATTGGATGGCAGAGTGCTGTCAGGGAAGGTGCAGTGTGGCCTTTGTGAGGAGAGGCTTGAGGCTGCCCCATGCTAGACACAGCTGGTTCCAGCTAGCTCAAATGGACCCACCACATGGCACGGCTGAGCCCTTCAGCTAAGATGGTGTCACCTCTGGGAAAGTGTATTCAATAAAGGACAAAATGCTGCCCTACAGTGAGGGGTGAGGGACCTGCTAGTGAGAGAGCTGCATGGTGGACGTTTGGCAACCAGCCAAAGTGAACCCATCACAGCTGGCAGTACCAAGGAGAACCTCACCTTAGCTGCCATGCCTCTCTCTCTAGCACGCAGAGGCCTGTAGTGACTCCTGAAATTATCAAGCTTACTCCATCAATATTACTAGTACCCACTCTGACGGCTACAAAAGGAAAACCCAAGGCCTAGATGAGCCTCTACACTCGTTCTGCAACACCTGGGATGCTGGTGGAATCTCCACACATCTCCAGGACAACAGGTCTGGTTCAGTGCCTCTGTTCCCTGTAAAGGGGAATCCACAGCTACACTAAATAAAGCATTCTGCTGTAACTAGCACAGAATTATTTCTCAAGAAAAGGCCCAAATCAGAAAATTAATTAATCTGAAATGAGATTTTCTCCAGTAATTGTTAATTTTCTACCCTGTTTCCCATGTGCACAATCTAGAGCATGCTCTCCTTACAGCACTTTGCTTTCCATCAAGGTAATGTGTCTTTTTAATGTCAGTGGGTACTCTTCATTATTCTTTGAAGATGCATGCTGGGTAGAGCTGTTTACTATGCATAAGAGAGTCAATCTATATGAGCCACTCTACTACTGGTGTTGTGAAGTGTTTCTGATTTACAAGGGAAGAACTGAGATGTGCACACATGGAAACAGAGGCTTGTTTATTAAAAAAAACCACCCAAACAAGCCACCATCTGCAGAGAACTTATTTTCCACCTGCCAAAAACTTTGATATCTTCATGCAAAATAACAAGAAAGAAATCAAATTTAAATTAGTGCAGAAGAGCCGTCATATTTGTTTGCTCTTCTTTTGGCCCAGAAGTTGGCTTAAGTCATCTTTTCCCCTTCTTTTTACATTACAAAAGTCCTACGTGTATGCGCTCTTCCAAGTTTGTTGCTGACATTCATGATACTCACATATGGCAGTCATTAAGTACTGCAAAAATGTAACACAGTTGATGTAATTATTTTCCTAGAACGTTATTCAAGGAATTCAGGTACAAGCACAAGTTCCTAGAGATACACTCTATACTTTGTATCATCTTCTAATATGGAACATACATAATCTGGAAATAACATTATATACCTGTCACACTTACATAACAGACATTTAATTTTTTTCTCAATGGAAAACTGAGAAAGGCATGCTCAATATTTTGCAGGCCGACAGATAAAGCTGTAGTCTTGCAAAGAAAAATACTGAAATATTTCAAGCCGAGAAAAATTCAAGGGTCAGGCCTGGAGGGGTCTTTGTAATCTAGTCTTGATTTTAAAAAGAGTTAAGAAGGTAAGCCATGCCGTCAAGAAAAGTTCTTCCTTTTTGTCTGTTTGACATCAACCATTACCTAATACAAGAGAAAATACTAGTTTACGGATCATTTCTCTCTCTTCTGACTCACAAGATTCTATTGTGCTGTCCACAAATTCAGACTTCTTCCTGCTTTATGGGTCAATGTCACTTAGTTTTTATACAGTTTTTGAACCAGGCTGTTATACATGACATGTACTTTTCTTCCCTTACAATGACATCATCATTCCTCAGTAGTACCCTCAGGGTTGATCTTGTCTGTCCTTATCTCCTACTTGCCCATGTACTTCCTTTTCTCCCTGTGCTTGATCTGACCCTGGAACTGAGGGACATGCTTATGCTGACACTATGAGACCCTTTGCTAGACTGCTTTCTAAACAAGTAACTTCTTCTGTGGAAATCATAACCGTGTAAACAGAAATTAACTGTAAGTAACTCTCCAAGGCCAACAAGAACTGTCAACAAGGTCAGCCCCTTGACTGAATAACAGTGTGGTCTTCTGGCTAGAGGTTAATAGAAACAGAGGAGCAGAATACAGCCTCATATTTTTGGCAAGTGAGATTTGGACAAACGTGAATCCAAATGATGCCTGTACATAGAAGGTGTTTCCTTATCAGGTATTGCCTTAGTCAAAGTTTTGCAAAAGTATAGAGATATAAGGTTCATGTTAATCAAGTGAGGTAAGCAGACCTTTAAACTGAAAGTTAATTAATCTGCATCTATCAATTTGAAAATTAGCTGTCTAGTGTAGCCTTGCTGTTTGGGGTCTCAGAAAGCATGACAAACCTTCAAGGTCACATCCCTCATTTGATCAGAGGTACTTTTCCTTTCTTGACATAAAGGAAGTGTCCATATTGACTTGAAGAGAATTGAGCTGCTGCTATACTGGAGTTTAATGACAAAATATTTCTGGATTTTCAGCTCTACTGAATAGAACTTTCATGCTCTCAGAGGGGCAACTTAAGCATGACCATTGGACACATTTGTTTATTGAAGTTAGATTTTCAAATAGGTAACTTTATTTTTTTTTTTCCCCATGTAAAATAACTTTTTTATATTTTCCAACTATTACTACTAATGTAATTCTACTAATTCTACTAATGTATAGAAAACATCGTTTGACCTTTCAGTTACCATCATGAGTATACCTAAGTGTTGAATAAAACTATGTATATCTGCATCTGTTCTTGATCATTTTTAAAGAAAATTAGATTTTTAGCATAACCTAAGTGAAAACAAAAGTGAAAATATCACTGAAAGTTCCTGGAAATTCAAGAATGGTTTATTCCCTTCAGGGATGGTGATATATTTCTATGAATTTATAAAACATTTTGTCAGAGACTAGTTTACATTTTGAATCTCCCACTTTGTTGCCAGAAGTTATAAAAACACTTCCCAGCATAATGTCAATGATTTCATTCATAGCAGCAGTGCAAGAGAACATCCACCATTCAGGAGCGCTGCTGCATGCAAAATGAGGTCTTCGAAGAAACTACAAAGGCTGACACAAGAGCTGAGCTCTCACAGAGATGTGTGCTATGCTAAGGAAAACCTACTCCACCCTGTATGTCAGACATGCTGAACACTTTATTTGGTGCTGCTGCTGTACAAGAACAAAAAAAGACAACTGCTCTGTTGTGCCTGAAATACTTAGGCAAAGAATATTCACTCCAAATTCTGGAGATTCTGGAACATGTCCAGAGAGGGGCAAAGAAGATAGAGAGAGGTCTAGAAAAGTCTTAAATGTGGCTGAGGAATCTGGGGTTGTTTAGTTAGAAGACAAGGCTGTGGGGAGATCTTAAAGCTCTCGGCAGCTACCTGAAAGGAAGATGCAGTGAGCTAGGAGTCAGTCTCTTCTCCCAAGTAAAAAGTGATATGACAAGAGGAAAGCTAGACCAGTGGCTGTTCAGATTGTATAGTAGGAACAATTTCTTCACCTTAATAGTTGTGGAAGAAGGGAACAGGCTGCCTAGGGAAGTGG
>VZTM01018231.1:0-67685 GCA_013400555.1 Jacana jacana
AAACAGTGTCCTCTGCAGATGTTTGCAGCTGTGTGTTTTATTGGTAGCCATGGAAGGGGATTGCCTGTGTTTCGTGCACCTTGCTTTTCTGATGGAATCAATATTTTTAGGGGGAGTGTCTTTCCTCAGCACATGCATGTGTTCATGTGTTCAGTACAGTTGAGCATTAATCAGTTTCTCAGGATGCATATGGGTTTCCAACAGCACTTAACAACTGGATAGTCTATGCATTTAATGCTTAATATTTGTAAAGCATTATACAGTCATCCTATCCTGGCTTGTTTATACTGGGGCCGTTTTCCATTCCCGTTGAATGCTTTGTCTCTGCTCGGGAATTGCCAATAATCCACTGACGATTCACTTTCACCAGAAACTGATTTTTTCACAATCTTAGTTTGTTTTAAAAATGTGAATACTACTCTGGAAGCTTTTCACAGTCATGACTGATCAGTTGTACTATGGCATTTACTTTTGGATAGAATTCAAAATTTCTTAAGCATAAATATTCACACACAGATGATGTCTCATGTGAATGTGGAATTGAGGGATTCTGATGTCTGTTAGCACCTGACATGAAGTGACCGGAAAAGTGTATCCATTACTTTCAATTACAATTGATTATATCTCTTTTGCAGATTCTGACACGCTTAGCTATGAAATAAGCTGTAGTTATTTACCATCTGAGCTGATAAAGCTGCAGAAGTTAATTCAGAGAGCTTTCGAGCTGTACTTGCCACCAAAGAGTTCTGTACATAGCGGGCTGGATTGCACTTCAAGGACATAACGCCTCAGGATTGTTTGTCTTAAGGATTGTCTGTAGTTACACGCAAAATCTAGTGGTCTGAAGGCATTAGCAAAGTAGGGTATTTTTTAAAAAGTAATCTCTTTTCTCTGTTCTGTATTTTGTATGTGTTAATTTAGATTTTTCCTGATACTTAATATATATTCAACGAAATTTTGCCTGGCAGAAAAGGACCTGGGGGTGCTGGTCGACAGGAGGCTGAACATGAGCCAGCAGTGTGCCCAGGTGGCCAAGAAGGCCAATGGCATCCTGGCTTGCATAAAGAATAGTGTGACCAGCAGAAGTAGGGAGGTGATTGTCCCCATGTACTCAGCACTGGTGAGGCCACCCCTTGACTATTGTGTCCAGTTCTGGGCACCTCAACACAAGAGAGATATTGAGGTGCTGGAGTGAGTACAGAGGAGGGCAACGAAACTGATGAAAGGCCTGGAGAACAAGGCTTATGAGGATCGATTGAGGGAGTTGGGGTTGTTTAGTTGGAGGAAGAGGAGGCTGAGGGGAGACCTCATCACTCTCTACAACTGCTTGAAAGGGCATTGTAGAGAGGCTGGTGCTGGTCTCTTCTCACAGGCAATGAGTGACAGAACGAGAGGGAATGGCTGCAAGCTGCAGCAGGGTAGGGTTAGGCTGGACATCAGGAAAAAGTTTTTCACAGAGAGTGGTCAGTCGGTGGAATGAGCTGCCCAGGGAGGTGGTGGAGTCCCCATCCCTGACTGTGTTTCAGAGTAGATTGGATGTGGTGTTGAGGGATCTGGTGTAGGAGAGAACTTGTAGAGTAGGGTTGATGGTTGGACTTGATTATCCCAGGGGTTTCTTCCAACCTATGATTCTGTGAAATTTCACCTTTCTATTATGTAAGCATCAGCAGAAAAGCTGTCATAAAAATGAATGTGAAGACACATCCAAATGACTCGTTAGGAACGCATAGAGTTGCAGTTCTGGGCTTTGTGGCTGTACCAACATTAGCTTTAACCTGGGCAGCAGGACCACTGATGATGTTCCTCCTGCTCAGGTTTGAGGGGGCCTGTTCCAGCTGCCCCACCGCTCTCAGAGCTCACTAGCCTTTATCTTGGCTCATGCAGGGTCTGAATTGGATATATTCACATAAGCCACGTTCCTAGTGCATAGGCTGATGTCTAGATGATTCTGTATGGATCTTCTGCTGGGTCTTGTGGCAATCCTCTGTGTGAAGATTGTGCTCTTGCCTCCAACTGCCCCCTGACAGGGAGGCATTTGTGTTGGGTCTCCTTTACTTGTCTGGAGTTTTGAATAACACTGGAATTGGCTTGAAGAAAGAGCTGCAAATACTTATTTTTTTTAAGATATCCTGGAAATATGTTTCACTAAAGAGACAGTGTGCTTCCTGTTTTCAAATTTTAACAAACACAGATTTCCTGACGTCCTTTGCTTGCAAATCTAATGTGAAAGAAGCTCCTTATGTACAAAATATGGTGATATTTATGATCAATGTAATGCAAGTATGTAACTTCTTAGCACACAATAGAAAATTCTTGTAAAGCTGGGTTGCCTTTTGAGATGAGTATTCTGAAACCTATCAAGAAGAGCCTAAATTACATTCACCTCAGTGACTTAACACTTTGACATTTGCAGCTGGGCCTTTGGCTTTTTAGTTTATGACCTGCATTTCCTGGGTTATATCAAATCTGGAATCTGCAGTTTGAAGATTAAGTCCATCTGTTCAAGCCAAAAAAAAATAATATTACAATTTTATTTTTAATAGTTCACTATATTCACTATATATTCACTGTTTATACCTCAAGATAGTTCCTGTCTGTGATGTGAGTTACCACTACTGATATGGTTGTTAATTAGATTAGATTGGAATTAGTAGTTATTAGAGTATTAGAAATAACTTGAATTTAAGACTGATTATGAGTTGCAGTTCTTATGTAAAAACTTCTGAAGATAATGGGAAGAGTCCCATTGAAGTTGGCTGGCTTTGATCCTGCTGTATGTTATTTCTGGTGATGCTTAAGGCTGTGGTTGTGCAGTCCAGGATGCATCAACCACATTGGAAGAATGGGGATTTGGGATTTGTCTAATATTCTGAGATGTACTTTGACAAGATGAGCTAAGTTCTTGGTGGAGATTTTAGTCTGCCTCTTAAATCGGAGAAATACTTTTCTTCTGAAGACTGTAGAGTATTTCAGCAGGTTTTGTATGTGTTGAACTTTTCTATTTGTCGATGAAGCAGCTCATACTCCACCTCTATACGTGCTCAAGGGGAAACCTGTGTACTGGGAAGTTTTGTGTAGAGCCTTTGCATGCTCAGAAAGTTGACCGTGTAAATGCAGTGTATGTGCCTGGTGGTAATTGCTGGGAAAATGGAAAAGTGCCAAGAAATCCAAATTTCCATCCTACTGTGCTATCGTTGGGTGTTAATGAGTCATTTTTGCAATAGGTGATGCAATGTTCTATTTTCCTTTTTAACTTGCAATTTGGCAAATACAGGCAGACCAAGCAAAAGAGACATTGTCAGATTACACGTGAAGTCAAGATTTGTACTTCTTCAAGGAAGATGTGGATTTCTGTATAGACCATTTTACAGTCCAATGCCAGAGTTCATTAAATATTAAAAATATAATCTGTAATAAAAGTTAGAAAAATGTATTGATATGCTCGTCTTCTAAGTGATAATCAGTGTGCCTTGTCTTAAATAGTCTAGACTTCCATCTTAACGTCTAGTGACAAAGTGGAAAGGCTGCACAAACGTATGGTACTTTAATTAATAGGGGCAATATTAAGCTTTGAAAGTCCTCTGGAGCTTTTGTCTCTGTTGGAGCACTCTTTGTGCTGTGAATCTTCCCTAATAGTTAAAGCAAATGAACTACAATAGCCTTTGGGCTATTTTGTTGTACTGTGTTGTTGGGGAAAAAAAATTAATCCTGTGCCATTTTGCATTTGCTGTCTGTGAATCAAACTGTGAAAGCTAATTTAAAAACTTTCACACTTGGCTTGAATGAGGACTGCCAGTGCTTGGAGAATGTTAAATTGAACACAATTAGCTCGAAGTGGGCTAGCTCAGATATACCCATCAGCCTCAAAGTGCCCAGGCTTAATGACTGCTCTGACAAACTAGCACAGGGGTTACAGAGAAGGGTTTAAAGGCCTTAAATTGCTACTAAAAACTTACCCGCTGTAGAACAGATCTTTGAAACTGATAGAGTTGGCACACTGAGGGGTAGTTCTCAACACCTCTGTTGGCAAAGAGGTGGTGAGGCCCTGTGGAAAGTTAGATAGAGCAGTGCTGCATATGTGAAAGGGAAACACAGCAGCTGATGAACCCGCTCAGAAGCTTTAAAGGCATAAATAATGTAAGTAGAATACGTTGCGATAGCAATATATTACTATTTATGGTCTCTGAAGTAGTTGGGTGTCGTAGATACTCAAAGAAGAGGCAGCTGGTACAGCTATGGTAGGGTGAAATCCTGGAATGTGTTAGGGAATGCTGGCTGTACCCATGCTAGTATTTTAGTTTGGAGAACTAACATGGTTTTGAAGTCAATCTGTTAATTGTATCTGTTTATCAAGTGCTTCATCAACCTGTAATGGGGAACGTGAGGTCCAAAGGTAATTGATAAAGTGAAATTCCATGCTTGGTGTGGGAGTTCAGAGTAGCTGTCAGGCCAGAGGAGAGCAGATCTCTCAGGCTGCAGCTGCTCTAGTCTAGGGATTTTTGGAAAAGAACTGAAGAAGAAAAAGGTGATGAACAGCTCAGGTTGTGAGAAGAGTTACCTACAATGACATTAGCTTCTAGGCTAAGTACGATGCCTCTGCTCTTGGAAGATGGAGTGTTTGTCAAACACAGTGGACTGTGGCTTTTGGGATGGCATTTTTCCATGACAATGTATCATGAACGTATCAGACACGTATCAGAACGTGTTTGGAGCTTACTCAAAACCTTTTTTTCTTTTTTTCTTCCTTCCTCCTTGGTTGATGATTGGTTTGGTTTTTGGTTGGTGTGTATTTTTCATGGGTGGGTTTTGTTTCTTCCCTCTTCTTTTTCTTGGAGAAAACTCCTGCAGAGTTTTATCTCCAGGTGCGGAGTGGGGTCTCAGCTCAAGTCATTCTGTGAGGATTGTAGTACGTGACCGCTGACCTTCCTAGTGCGGAGACAGCCTGATGGTAAATTGCAAAGAGCGGAGTCTGTAAAGTAGTATTTCACGTGTTACACATCCTTATGTGAACACCATGAATTGTGCAGACAACAGCAACGCCTTTAGTTAACGACCCTAGCCATAAGCACTGTTCACATTTAACATGTTTACTGGAAGTAGCATCCAGTCAAAAATTTCCATGACTTCCTTTTTGCATAAATATCATGAGCATGAGTGCATATATTTATGTGCGGATTTGTGTATATGTGTACGCTATTAGTGTATGCAGTGTTAAAGCACATATAGCAATTCAAACAGAACCACTGAACAAGTTTCATTATGCATGTAAATATATTCAGCAGAAGACTTAAAATAACTATTTAATGGGGAAAAAGGAAAAATTATGCCATTTGACATGAGGAATCTATTTTGAACTATATGATACGCACAGTCTGTTTTCTGCCTTTCCCTTCTTGAAACTGTTGCCTGAAATACTATGGTGGCATGCAAAGGCTTTGCTTTAAGTTTAATTTTAAATGTAATTTGCTTGAATGCTGTCAGAATATTTTTAAATAGACAGTAAAATTGGAACTTGGTAATATTTGGCACTCAATTTCTGTAGAAATGGCATTCAGGATGCAACTTTGGACTCATAAGTAAAATAAGAGAAAATCACACATGTTAATGATGATTTTTAAATATTTTGAAGAACATGTAAATATAATTTCTGCCTTGATTTGGTTAGTTACATGGGCAGCAGGGGGCTGGTTTGTAACAGTTGTATAGATATAAAGCCGTGAATGAACTTTTTCAATCTGTTAATCCAAATGTTCTTTAATGGATAAAAAAAGAATCAAATTACTGCATGTATAAAAATCTGGGAGTTTCTGAGCCTCAAACAGAATTGTTTTTCCAATAATATTCTGAATATTCCCATATTTTGGTCTGGGATAGACTGACAGAGGGCTACTTTGCTGCTAAAAGGCATCCTCACCTTTGCTTATGGTCTGGTGACCCATAAGTTGTTCTTCAGTTACATTCCACTGCTAATAGGAAGGCTAAATCTTGCTGAAAAAAAAAAAGGTAATAATTTAAAGGCTTTTATTAATATGAAGTACTTGCTTTGAGAAGATGTTCAACCTGTTAATACAGTTGTTACCGATACAACTTTTTCTTAAATCGTGGCTGACCTTGTGAAGATTTCTGTGAAGGTCATGGTGGATGTGTCTCAGTTATCCTTCTCATGTGGTTTCCAAATGGTTCCACTCTGGTGAGAACACATCCCTGGCCTCCCAGTGCTGATTCCAGTGTAGGTCCAGTCCCTCAGGGTGGACCCAGCCGCCAGAATGGTTATGTTTCCTTCTGCTTTTATCAGAGCTGTGGCATTATAGTGGAGTAAGGCATAAATCAGAACAGGACATCTCTGCTGCAGGTCTCAAGGCATACGTTCCTTTCAAAGTCAGCAATCTGGAGAAAATAAAAGGAAAATAAACCCCCATTCAGAACATAGACAGATAGCCCTTCTTGCCTATCTGACCCAGAGGCTGTATTGCAGATGTTCTGAACTTGCCCTGATGACCCCTCCAGCATCATCTTGGGCAGTTTACAAGATTGTGAGCTAGCCTGTCCTTATGGGAAACTAAACTGGCAACCAGTCTTACCTTTTTCAACCAGGCTTCTTCTCAGTGTATCCTGGTGCTGGATGTGCACAGCAGCAGAATTTCATTCCCAGTTGATTAGCTGGGTCAGGTCAGGCCCAGTTGATTGACTGGCCAGAGCTTGTAGAACCAGTAACCCTGCCACCCTTGCATTCATTCTCCTGAGGAGAATCACCATGGTACTTGGTTGTGCATGTGAGGTAGTGGTAGATAAGTACTACCAGTTGTTGGTGGTGTCTATAATTTGTGGAGAGAGAAGGTTTTTTTTCTTGGCTGAATGCCATATTTCCTAAGGAAAGTCTTTGGCTCAAAAGTGTCACTTTTTGACAGTGCTTGGACACAGACCTGAAGGTCACAGGTACAAGTGGACCTCCTGTTTTTTCTTTCCTGTCCTTTTCTGCCAAAGTCTTCTTTGAGAGAGAGTACCTTCTGCCACACTCTTACCACATATTCCAAAAGTCACTTTCGCAGGAGTAGGGGCTGAAAGAAATCAGCTTGCAAGACAAATGTGAGAAGACACTGCAATATGGTTGTGGTACACCTCCGTTTCCTCTTTTTCCTCTGTGTTACTACACACAGACATAAAAATGTGGATTACTATTACAGAGCCAAGCACATCAGTAAAGAAATGCTAAATTTAACGTTGTCCAGATGGTAGGCAGCTGAAGGCAAAGTTGTGCAACTCTTCTTTCCACCTAAACCCTTAGTGCAAAAGAACAGATCTGTGCTGGAGGAGCAAAATCAGGAGGGCGCGATAAGGGCGGTTGTCTATAGGAAACCACTGCTCACTAAGAAACGTAGGAGAAGGAAGGGATTAGTCTCCTACCTCAGGGCAGCAGGACCAGGTCTTGGAGGTTGAACTGCAGGTATCATTGCTATGAGACATGCAGGGTGTCAGCTCCAGTCGATGTACTTCAGTTTGGTAAAGTTTCTAAGAAGCTAAAATGAGAATTCGTAATGGGAAATGTCAGGCAACTTAACACATGGTATCACCAAACACAATCATCATCGTTACGCTTAAACCAGAATATCTCTGCAGTCACAAAAATAGCAAAATATCTAAACAAAATGACCAAAAATACTAATAAAACTATTGTAAGAAACATTACTTTTGACTGAAAGTTTGTTTCAGCCCTGTTTTGGGCTACTTGAGTGTGCATTTGAGTGGATTACCTGAGTTAATGCATTAAATATAAATTAATTTCTTGTTTGTTTAATTTCTTGTTTATTCATTTATGGTTGGACTCGATCTCAAAGCTCCCGTTCAAACATGAAGATTCTGTGATTCTTCCTTGTAGCCACGTGTAGCTTCTGCATACCCATAAACTAGAAACGTGAAGGATTTTCTGCGACCATGGTTGGAAATATATACAGAAAACTCTTATGAGCATAGTTTGCAAAGGAAGCAATGTTTTTAGACAGCCAGCCAAACTTTGGTGATCTGATAGCACGTCAGTAGTCTTTTTTGGTTGGTGGTTGGTTTTCTTTTTTGTTTGTTTTTTGTTGTTTTTTTTCTAATTGACTATTGCTAGGTATTATTCTGTCCTGTTACTATGGCCAATGCAATAATCAGTAAGCTGCCCTTACCACCAGTTTTGGAAAAAAATATATCTGAAGATATCTGAAGGAATGCATAGTTTTGGAAAAAAAAAAAACAAAGAAGAAACACCTCTATGGTGTTATTAAAATGAAAGAATAATATCTATCATGGGTGTGTGGTGGGTTTTTTTTTTTAAATCTAAGCAGGATGATACTGTGAAAAGGCTTTGCAAGAGGAGGGCAATCAAGTAGGATAATTAGAGTTACTATTTAAATATGCAGGAAGCAAAAAGCTTATCTGGAAAAGCAGAGTGAAATTATAACAGCGTAAGACTAATGTAAGAATGATTTGCAAGCAATAAAATCACATCTCCCTGACTTTGTAAGTACAAAATAATAAGCAATATTGAATAATGGAGACTGTAATAGCCTGGGTTATAAACCCAGCGGTATGTGATTTTACCATTAGATCTTACCTAAAGGGGATAGATTGGTTTAACACTGATAGAGCTGAGCTGTTGAGAGGATTACAGGTGTTTGGGATGTGTGTGCAGTTAGGGACGAGAGTAATTGCTCAAGATAATCTCCTAGCAGTTAACTCGGAATAATGATACAAAGTTGGCGGAACCTCTGTTCTCAGGATTTACTTCTTCCTCCGAGTCGGTCTGAGTGTATGGACACCTCTGAAAGAAGGAGGTGTGACTCAGGGGGTTGGAGTAGATGATCTCCAGAGGTCTCTCCCAACCCTGTATCATTCTGTGATTCTATGACTCTTTACTGCTGGCGTCATTCTAAAAGTTTGATGAAGAACAGAAGAATGCCGTGTTAAAAGCAAATCCTTCTTGGCAGTGAAATGGGTAGGATGGTCTTCAAGTTCTTAATCATCTCTGATTTTTTTTGTAACCCTGTCATTGTTTTCATTAATTGAGTGGGTAACACAGACATCACACGTCTTCCAAAACTAGTATTACTGCTGCGCTGCCTGCAGTGGGGGGGGTGGGGGGGTGGGGGAGGAAGGCAAAAAGAAAAACAAACCCAAGATGTTAGTGACACATAGGCAACAACTTAATAGAACATGTATTTATCTGAATGGCTTTAATTGGCCCTCACCTACAGTCTCACCATATTGTACTGGCTTCACCGGCTGGGCAAGGCCAGGCCTGCCTTATGCTGGGCTCCCAAAGAAACTGCTGGAAAGGCTGCAATTCCCAAGCTGGCGTCCTTCCGTGGGGCTTAGCGAGATGGCATGGGGCTGCCCGTCCTTCCTTCCTCCTGTGGGGCTGCCCTTCCTCTCCCCTCTCCTCTCTCCTCTCTTCTCTCCCCTCCATGGTGCTTCCCTTCAAGGGTGCCCTGGCTCAAAGGAGAACTAGAGCCCAGGAACCAGTCCCTGGTAATCATTTTAGTTTCTGTGGCCCTTTCTCAAGGGCATGGGTGCTTAACCCAACGGGCCTGGCTACCTTCCAAGTGTGGAGTAATTAAGTTCTGCATTCCTCAATTCCCTCTTGTTTTAATTGGATTAAGTATTCTTCACCTTTTGGCTTTAAACTTGGTTGGCTGAAACAACTACGTTTCTCATTACATCAGAGTCTATTTCGGATGAGGTTCTATTATCCCTGCCTATGATGTATGTTGGTTTGAGCAGAGCAGGTGTTTTGGGAGAGCGGTGTACAAGGCAGATCAACATTTTACTTACATTTTTAGTTGATTTTCTTTGCTGTACTGACATCCAGCCTTTGGATGGTTATTCCTGATTACTCACTCTCTCAACTTGCAGGCCTTGTTGAGACTGTGTAATCAAAGGCAGTTTGTAAAAAATAAGGTGGCTCTCTGCTGTATCCAGGAAACCCTCCATTTGCTGGTGTGTGTGACTTGTATTTCCTTTGTGTGGTCAGTGAAATCTAGGGCATCGTGGCAAGCTTAGTCTTCAGCGTGCATTCAGATGTTCACCTGATGGCTGAGATGGCTTAGTACTTTGCAGAGACAAGCTTGGGAACGAGGGAATCTGTGCTACCTCTCCTCTAAAAATGTGGCCTGTTTTTTCTACTGTGCCAGTAACTTCTGTTCAGGTACTGGAGCCTAAATAATGGGTATTTTGGGTTTGGTTTTCAGCGTGTGCCATTTCACGACGTTTTAAAACCAAGGCTGTAGTGTGGATGTGTGCTGTGGTTCTGCAGAAATTGTAATTAATGGATCGGGGCGGGTATCCAAGAGGCATATGAAGTAGCGAGAGTGAATACATGGTTTAAATCTGAGAAGTGAATTTGTGGACACTACAGATCTTTTGATATGGATAAAATTCAGATTAGTTCACTTAACAGTTCACCTGCTCCTAATGATACCTAAATTTAGAATTTGTGAGCACCACTGGCCTGTGATCAGAACATGTTTTGCCCTGCATAAAACGGAATTATATTAGTCAATTCGCATTAGCCAAGTCTGAATTCTGTGTCTGGTTGGATTTCGATGCACTCTGCTGATGGCAGAGCTCCGTTTGGCTTTTTGTGTGACCTGGATATGTGCATCTTTCTTAGTGCTGTCAATCTTCTCTTCTGTTGCTCAGTGCGCTCCTGTTACTGAAAATCCAAGATCCGTAGCCCTTTATTAAATTACAGAGTATGTTTCCTGTACCTGTAATATTTACCTTTGGGCATTAGGACCTTTTTTCCTAGAAAATAACCTGGTAGAGGTTTGTGTGGGAGTTTCTTACTCTAACCTCTTTGAAAACTTTTGAAAGAAAAATAAATTAAAAAAAAAACCAACCAAACAAAAACATAAAAACATCCAAGTATATCTTTGTGGGAAAGTCTTTAAAAAAAAGAAAGAAAAAAAAAAAAAGAAAAAGTAGAAGTAGTATTAATGAACATATGTATACTTATTTTTAATTAAGGAATTTTCTTGTAAGTAGTTGCACAGAAATCTTTTAAAAAAAGAGGATCCCACGTGTGTTATGGACTATAAATGCACATTCTATAGCGTTCTGTCCCCTTTCAGTGTATTAATTCTGGAGAACTGCTCTAAACTGACATAAAGCCTTTTTGCTGTGGACTTGATTTTGTTGGTATGCAAGGAGGAGGAGGGTAAAAACCAGCATCCTGTCTTTCATCCTTCTGGATGAGGATTAATCATGATCACAGCTGCAGAATAATGCGGATCTTAGCTTCTGGGGCTGGAGAGGGGGAAGGGACAGGGAGTGGGGAGGGCAAGGGACGTACATAGACTGTCTTTACATCCACATGGCCCTTTTCCCCTCGGAGGCGCTGCGTTTAACAGGGGAGTTTCAAGAAGCAGATTCTCAGAAATTGTTTTCCTTCTGTGGACTTAGCGTATTCCCTTGTATTTAAATTTCTGCTTGCTGTCTACCAGCAGCATTCCTTGACTTCATGTGCACTGTCCCTTCTGCAGGATACAACCCGGTACTGTCTTTGCTACCTGACAGCGGTTCGTTTGAAATAAAGGCACGGGTTTGCTGTTGCCCCGGCTCACCTTTTGTATTTTGGCTAACAAATTTATCATATGTTTTTTTTCCTTTAATCATAACGAATGCATTCAATTTACCAGCAAGACACACACAGTTTTTGCATGGCTTGCTTGCTTTCTTGATGATGCATTAGGCAGAGGATGCTGAAATGCTGCTGGCTCGACGGTACGCAGATTTAGACCGGTGACTTTTACTGTGTCTCTGTAGATAGCCCCTAAATGCCTTGCAGGTCAGCTGTTTTTGAAATGGATAAAAGTGTGCTAATTCCTTCAAGGTAAATCAGAAGGATTATGACATCTTGGAAGAAGGGGCTGCCAGACAGCTCATGAGCGATATAACTAGGACTGACCCAATAGCATCTCTAAAGCTTCCCATAAAATTGCCTGAGGAGTCTGCCAAGAAGCCAGATGCTGCTGCTGGAAAAATACCTTCTGTAGCTTGGCATTTGTCCTGTAATTGCTTCCAAGAGAGAATAAACAGTAGCATGACAGTAGAAGGTGAATGGGTCCTCGCTGCATGCTACTTGGGTGATTTTTTTAAAAAATATTTAGAAAATAAACATGGTTTTGTGGTGCATTACCAGTCGTGCAGGTCCGTATACTCGTTTAGTTGCTGAAGAGTTCCCCATCTGTGGAAAATCAAGAGCATCTTTTACTTCTCCCTGATATTTGAGCTTGGCAGTGGCTTGATTTTTTGTTTTCTTGTGGGTAATTGCTTTTACAGGGTCCCTAACCTGTTCCCTTAGGCTTTGATTCTGTAAACAGGAGATGTGGTCATCTAGACCTCCCCTGTTGCAGGGTTATAGCAGAATGGAGGTGGTGTGTTTTCCCCGTATGGATGTTTCTCTGTATGGAATTCTGATAGAGCAAACAACACCTGGCCCATGCAGTTCCACGAGTTAGATTGTTGGCTGGTTTGTTGTGTTGGTTTTTTTATTATTCCCTTATAGTATATTTTCCAGCTGTGGGAAAAGTGCTGTCTGTTACTATTTAGAAACACTGTTGAATCTTACCCATGAACAGAAGATGTGTAGAACCTGACTTCTTGTGGGAGGCGCTTCTGCCCTTTTAAAGGGGTTAACATTCTTCCTGATCTAAAGCAGAGGCGTCTGGGGGGCAGTGTATATCACAATCAGATACAAGGAACCCCATTCGCAAGTGAGATAAGACCAGATAAGTGAATTTAAAAAATGATGTGTGGTTTGAAATTTCTCCAGTAAAAATCTGGCAGCGCTTCTCAATGGGCTAGTTCTGTTTAGGGGAGAACTTTGTAGAGTAGGGCTGATGGTTGGACTCGATGGTCCCAAGAGTCTCTTCCAACCCAAGTGATTCTATTCTATGATTCTATGTTTGGTATCGTTCAGAAATCTGCCAGCTCTTCACCTTAGCAGTCGTGTGGAATTGCCTTCATGAGTGATATTGCTGGTCCAAAGACTGGAGTATTTAAATGCAGTTGTCAAAAGTATTTCTGTAGCTAAAACTCATTTACCAGAATATTTGAAGTACTGACATTTGTTGGTTGTGGAACAGCAATGTAGAAATAACTCTTGCTCGTATGTGTAAATTCCAGAAGGCTTCTTGTTTTCCCCCCTTTGCTGTGCTCGTCAATGAACTTCAGAAGAAGTCTGGCAGTGGGTTTGGTGTAATAAATCAAGAGTCCCTTCACAGTGAGGTGAAGTCCTCTGATTAGTTTTCCTAATATTTAACTGTCAGGGAACAAGGGCTGAGTGTTGAAAAATAGCAATGAATAAAGACCTTGGCATAGGGCTTTTTTTGTTGCTGTTGACATTAGGAAAGTTGGCTTTGCTGTAGTGTCGGGAAGCATTCAGGAAATTGAAGGGCACGATGTGTAGGTTAACTCTGGTGACTGAGCAAATCTCAAAGGGACCTGAAAAAGTTGGTACAAAATTCACATCCATTAAGAATGCTGGTATAAAGCATCACTTCAAGCTTTACCTCAGCTTAAGTTAGCTACTGTGCAGGTATTGTGCTGTATTTTACTTGAAAGGAATGAGAGGGTGAGTCCCAGTTCAGTCTCACTTGCAGTATTAGGAAAGTAATCCTGAAATTATGTAAAGAAGAAAAAAAAAGAAAAAAAAAGCTGATTTAAGATATTTCTAGAAAGGACAGGAGAGGAATCAGTTGCCTTCAACTTTTACTGTTCGACTTAAAAACATGCTGAGCTGTCCGGGATGTGAGATATTTAATTCCATAACCTTTTCTTCCAATTAGAAGGCACAGATTCTACAGATTCTAATTGTGAGGAATTTGCATTTAAATATAAAACGTGGCGTCTCTGACATTGCTTTTACCTTCTCCCTGGTGATGCTCCTGACTGCATACTTCTCCCTTTCCTTCAGAGTGATGATTGCACCACTGCGCTTTAGTAATCATTTAACAGCTCTAATTACAGAATACTGTGATCCCAACCGTGTACTTTGTCCTTTTTCCCTTCTTAGTCTTCAACTCGGGTTTCTTTGGTGGCGAGAGGATCGCAAAAGAGCCCTTCTTCTGCTTTGCAAAAATAGACTCCATAGATAGACCCTGCTTTGGTAATGTACAGATTTTGCATTTTCTTGTTGCTTTTAGAGTTAATGACATTGAATTTTAGAGGCAGAGGGGTTGGTGGGTCTGGTGGTGTTTACATCAGTCACGCCGGCATAACTTCGCTGACACTAATGCAGATACACCAGCATAAAATTGGTGTAACTCCAACTCCATTAAAATCAATGGAGTTACGCCAATATAAGTCAAATGTAACGCTATTGATTTTGTGCTGGTGTGGCTTTATTGACTTTAATGGAGGTAAGGCAGTTTTCTGCCAGTGGAACTGGGATCACAGTCGGGCTGTGCCCTGGCAGTATTTGTAGCAGTTGTGAGTTTTGTTTCTTGTTTGTTCTTACACAGCCTTATCAGAAATTCCTGCTTCCTTATCTGCTCCAGGGTCGGCAGTGGAGCAACCTGGGGACACTCAAGTCTTGGCATAACGCAATTCATATAGGAAAAGCACTTAGGTGATTCAGTTTCACTGGGAGCACGGGGAATCTCTAGTCTGATCTGAATGAGTCCCCCTGTTATCTGGTAGCAGAGCAGGATCGAGGGAATGATGAGAAGGTTTTTAGCTTCTTTTTTTTCTTTTCTTTTTATGTAATGCCCTGCAAAAGCTTACAAACAGCACTTTACTTGAGTGGAGTTTTACACCTTAGAGCAGAAAAATGCGCTT
The DNA here is from genome assembly GCA_013400555.1 of Jacana jacana. Lineage (NCBI taxonomy): Eukaryota > Metazoa > Chordata > Aves > Charadriiformes > Jacanidae > Jacana > Jacana jacana. The sequence goes on from VZTM01018231.1 coordinate 14,818, forward strand.
GCAGGAGCAATGTGTGTTGTATTTACACCCCCCAAACACACCAGAGCATCTTCAACTCCCCGGGATGGAGTTGCCTTGCTGGGGTCCAGTGGGAGAGTGTTGGGAATTCTCTGTGTGTCCAGCCTTTTCCAGGACTGGCTGGTTTCATTGAAGGCTGCAAATACAATTGTCTGGCAGACTTCCATGCTTTCTTACGGAACTGAAGACATACAGCGCTACCACCCCTCTTTTTTTTTAATATTTGCCATTCCCATTTTGATTTCCAGCCTTTAATTTTCCGTGGCAAGAGATTTGGGGTTTGAGTCTGTCCCCCTCTGTCTTTGCAAGTCTCCTGAAAGCGATGCCACTGGCGTGGCATGACGATGCTCCCAGGTACATAAAGTCTAGCTCAAAGAAGAGGTAGGTGTTAACAAAACCTGTGGAAGGGCTGTTAAGTGTTAATTTATGGAGCTGAAGCTGATACCTGATTACTGGAAATCAGACTGGGACCAACTGGAGGGACCACAGCAGCACTGGAATTACCCAGCACCAGCTCAAGTCAGCAATAGAATAGAATAGGGGAGAGCAGCAAGTCCTAGGTTCTAAGTCCTGGGTGGGTTTTGTGATTTTGGGTTTGCTTGTTGTTTATTCTTTGTTTGTTTAAAATTAAGTTTTACACTGTGATTATAGAAACTCTTTTAAGAGGATAAATTTTAATTTGAAAGCATCGAAGGAACAAAATATAAATACTTTTCTATTGGTCAACTCAGTGGGTAGACTGGCTCCAATTTAGCATTTTTTCTTAAAAGGAGGGAATATCCTTCCTCAGAGAGATTATGAACCGTTGCTTTTCCTGAATGCAAAATAGCATACTTTTGAATATTTCACAAATCCTGTTAAAGCAAGGTTGATGTCTTCTCTTTTGCCTTTGTTTCCAGCATGCCGGCCTCTGCAATATAAAGCAGAAACTGTAATATTAAAATGAAATGTTGGCAATTTCCCATTAAAAATGTTGATGAAATCAATTCATTCCCGTGAAAAGCATCTTTTTAATCCAGTCAGCATTTTCTGTGAGTAGAAGATTCACAGCACTTCTGGTGAATAATTGGTGAGGTGGAGGGTAGTATTCTCCACTACATGGAGTGATTTCCAGGAGGAATTTTAGTAATTATTCCTGCTGTCATTGGAATACTAATAAACATCTTACTTTGGAAATATTTTATAGGTCAATTTTTTGGCAAGATGCTCTTCTAGTGGTAAATCAGCTTCAGTGGTGCTATTTACACCATCTGAGGAACTGGGTAGCATGCCTGAAAGATGCCCTAGAGATGGAATAATGAAGCATATTGTAAACCACAATAAATTTAATACAATGTGTTACTGGCCTCGGTTACACGTAGTGGGCTTTTATAAACAAAGAGCTTCTTGCTTTCCCGAGATGGGAGATGTATTTTATAAATCTAGGTAAACAAATAGCAACTGGATAAAAATAAAAATGGATAAAAATGAAATGTTACAGCTTGAGTAGCTTCCTCATGTCAGAAGAATTTAAAAAAGCTTAATTGGGAAGGGTTGTTCTCACTACAGACATAGTACAGACAGCGTAACAAAGTGCATAGATCTCTTCCCTTTCTCTTGATGTACAGAAGCTGGAGGTGGAGGGGAGCAACCAAAAGTAGTTATGGAGGTGTTGGTGAGTCTTTGCGCGCCGTGTAGCTTAGGGAGGCAGTAGGAGAAGTTGGGTGCTGGGTTTCAGAGGGTTTCCAGTTTGCAGGGGGATATTCCTGGAGCTAAACCAGACACTCTGCTTCCCCCGTGTCTGCCGAGGGAGTGGATTTTTGTGTCAGGTCTCCATTTGTGAGCACGAACAGTAGAGCTGCCTTTCTCCTCACTGGCATTTCTGTAGCCTGTAGAAGCAATTGCAGGGAAACGCAGTGATTGCCATGTGATGCCACGACAGTCATTTGACTTTGTCACCGGGGGCAGTTTATTATGCTGTTTTGAGGGCAGATGACAAAACTGGAGGAGAGAGATGGGGCACGTGCAACAGTTTAATGGAGATTGGTTTTTTTTGCCAGGCAGAGAGAATTTTAATGCATGAGCTGCATAGATGGTACTGCTAAACCCATGGTTGCAGAATAGGCTTTAATGAAGTACATACAGAGGCAGCTTCCCCTGGTCACTTTTCTTTGCCTCCTCATTTTCTTCTCTGTCTCAGTATCTTTAGCTCTCTCTTTTACCTCGTCTCCCTCATTCTCTGGTTCTTACTTCAAGGCCTTATTAACTGAGATGTTTCGGTGGGTTTTGGACCAGTCCTTCGGGTTTCGGTTTGGAATTAGCGTAGCACCTTCTGTAAAAGACAAATTACTCTGATTCCAAGGAGCTTCCCGCAGGATGTCCTCAAGACCTGCCCACTGGGGGAAATGAGGTGATGAGCACAAAATAGTGTGAGCAGCTCCAAAGGTTTCCGTGGCCTCCTCTCTCTGGAGGGTGTAAAGGGCACCAGTGTCAAGTGTGGGTTTTTCCACCGTCTGCTCCTCTGCAGCCCCACTCAAGTTCTCCATGTGAGGCTCCAGGGTCAGATGAGAAGTTGATGAGTAACATTTTCCCTCCCCCCTGGACATCAGTCCTTTGCGCTTGAACTGTTTGCAGTTTTCCAGGATCGTGGCACTTCTAAAAACATTTTGTCACTTCGATTTTGCCCTTTGAATATGTTTGAGCTTTGTCTTAACGCTTGCAAAATCATGTGCATCAGCAGCCACCCTTTACAGATGATTATGTTGGGTGTTCTGGAGGAAAGCGAGGGAATTGCAGGACTCCAGAGGCAGAAAAGCAAGAGCTAAGGATGGGGAGCCTGGTTTTTGTTTTGTCAAACCCAGGGTGTGGGAGGTACCGTCCTCTTGTCAAATCCCACTTTGGGGCTGCGGAGAACTTAAAAACCTAGGGAATGCCAGGGCTTAGTTACAAATCCTTTCTAAGACTGCTTTTCCTTTACATAAGCAGATGGAAACTGGTTGCAGGGGAGGGAACTTCTTAAGTTTTGAAGCCCTGAAGAAAATTAATAAATTCATGTATTTGAAAGCCGGAGGGGAAGTATTATGATCGTCTTGTCTGACCTCCTTCATAACTCGGGCCAGGGGACGTCGCCTAATAACCCCTTCATGAGCTCGCTGAAGCGTGGTTGAAAAGACAAACGATTTGACAGAAGTTGTTGTTTTACAGATGCGTGGGGGAGGCGGGAGGAGCATGTGACGAGTTTCCCTGCGCGTAAAAGGTCCAACGTGTGTTAATCCTAATTGCAAAGTGAATTTACGGAAATATTTCTTCACTGAGGCTTTCAGGTTTTACGCCGGCGTAGGGGTAATACAGAAAGCAGGCACAAGACTTCTCTTGGAATTAAGAGCCAGTTAATTCCAGAATGCGTTGATTGTGTTTCTACTGTAGCTACTTCATAAGGGAACGGAAAATGTCAGTATTTGGTTAAAAACGAAGAGCTCTGAATCCTCTTTGGGAAAAGCTCTGAGGCAGGCACGTAACACTGTAGGAGCTGGAGCAGTATGGAGGCACAGCAGAAGATCGTTAGAGCGTAAGGCGGTGGATCTATTAGTTAGTTATTTATTTTAAATGCAGCTAACGAAATTTTGTCTTGAGAGCAGGGGGAGAAATGTGGCAGAGCTGATCAAAGGAAAGAGCATCTCATTGATAAAACACATGCTGCAGTGCTTCCCACAGTTGGAAGAGCGTGGTATTTAACAACGGTGACCTAGATTGGAGGAGACAATAAAAGCTGTTGCGGTGAAGAGCAGATTGACTGCCACTCTCATCTGGGTAATAAACGGCTGAAATATGGACAGTATATGGAAGTTTACTAATGTAGCTTACATAAAGACCTACACTTTTGGAGGCATTGTCTCTGTAGCAAATTCAGTTTGAGCTATAGCTTGCATCTGACAGATGTTTATGTGCTCCTTTGCAAAGACACCTATTACTTTATTCAAGGATCTATGAGCCTGCGAGAGTATGACCTGATTAGGTTTTAAAGTAAATCAATATGTGAACCTGTCCAAAAACAGACGTGCATTTATTTTAAAAATTATTACTCGGTGGGATAGCCTCGAGGGGATATAGCTTTTCTGGAGAGTTTCAAATGAGATAGCAGTCATGTGGTGTTCTTTTAAAATATTCAGTGCTGTTCAGATGCTACTACTTCAGCTGTCCTGCTGAAAGGGGCTGACAACAGATGACATTCTTGATGCTTTGTACCCGAAACAGTCTTCGAAGACATTAACACTTGCTTAACTCTTGACCCTGAGGGTGAGATTTTTTCCTGTTCTTTGTCTTGGTTTTACTATCAGTGGACCTATTATAAATATTTTTCTTTTATTAAGTGGTTCATGTTGGTAGTGGCTCTTGCAAAGTTAGGCAGTTAACCCTGGGGTAAATATAAATCCAAATTCCAGAACAATAAACTGTCAATCCAGCTGTGATTGAGAGATGCTTTAAGTAAGTGCCATTGAGCTGTAAAGACCAGTGCGTCCCTCCTGTGCTGCAAAACTACTATTAAATTGGGTTGTGTGCAGGGGGAGGGGAAAGAGGTGGGGGTTGGAGGGGACATCTGTTCTCTGCAGTGCTTCCCTCCCTCTTCGCTGGGAGGGTGGTGGGGGGTGGTTTCAAGCGTAAGCGAAGAGGGGCTCTGTTGAGGGCAGGGTGAGGTGGTGCCCTTGCAGCACAGCGCGTGTGTTGATCAGTGCCAGCGCCCAGTGGTCACTGCATGTAGTGGCCCACCGTGACCACTGCTGGGGTAGAGACATCTCCCTGGACGTGGACCAGGCCAAAGAGCGCTTGGGATCCAGGCAGTCTGTCAGTTTTGGGGCTGTTACCTCGTTTCTTTTCTCTCTTTGATCAACCTTCATTTGCTTTGTCCTTTCCTGCTGTCTTCTTAACTAAGAACATTAATCAAAAACGACCTTAGTTTAATCAGGTACTCGGAGAAGATGTATTTAGCAAGCGGAGCAACTTTAATTTCCACGTTGCTTTATTTTTCCTCCTTTTTGTGATGGGGCCACCTAGGCAGCCTCCACAGAGGAGGAACAGGGCATGTTGTATTTCAAAATCAGCTCGGTAGATTTTGAAAAGCTATCTTTGAACGTTCCATAATACACATACAGATTTGAAGAGCTTATTAAAGAAAGCCCCTGACACACTTCAGCAATATTAAATCACTTCAGACGGTGCATGGCAGTGCAATGGTACTGAAGCATTTTAAAATGTTAAAAGAGCCTGGATTTGAAAGTACTAGAGGCTTCGCAGCCCTTACTGTGAAAAGTGATTTAAACGTGTCACAATTATTTCCATGCTGGCAGTGTGTTACTTTCTTAAATGACGGAGAAGGGGCATTAGTAAATAACTACAGCGGCAGTTAATCTCTGCCCAGGTAACCACCTGATATGCTGGGTTAATTTCTTTATTAAATGCTTATTTAATAACTGGGCAGCTGTTCAGCCAGGCCAGATGGACTGCACCGTAATTGTGCTAATACCAAGAACTTTTTCACAATAAGAAAGAGCAATAAAAAGATGCATTTAGTGAGGGAGGATTGTGACAAATGGCTTCAGAATGGTATGGTCCTCTGCCCTCAACAGACTGGCTGTGGTAGGTGGCTCATCCTTCAAAGCAAGAAGGACTGGCAGTAAGAGCCAGAGTATGGTTTATTCTTTCATAGAATCAATCATAGAATTATAGATTCATTGAGGCTGGAAGAGACCCTTGGGATCGTTGAGTCCAACCATCAGCCCTACTCTACAAAGTTCTCCCCTACACCAGATCCCTCAACACCACATCTCAATGACTCTTAAATACATTCAGGGATGGTGACTCTACCACCTCCCCGGGCAGCCTGTTCCAATGTCTGACCACTCTTTCTGTGAAGAATTCTTTCTAACCCTACCCTGTTGCAGCTTGCAGCCATTCCCTCTTGTTCTATCGCTGATGACCTGTGAGAAGAGGCCAGCACCAACCTCTCTAAAGTGTCCTTTCAAGTAGTTGTAGAGAGCAATGAGGTCTCCCCTCAGCCTCCTCTTCCTCCAGTCCCAGCTCCCTCAATGGCTCCTCATAAGATTTATGCCCCAGGCCCTTCACCAGCTTTGTTTCCCTCCTCTGTACTCGCTCCAGCACCTCGAGATCTCTCTTATGTTGAGGTGCCCGGAATCGGACACAATACTCAAGGGGTGGCCTCCCCAGTGCTGAGCACAGGGGGGACAATCACCTTTGCTTGGTTGTTTATTTTTCTGTTTATTCTTTGCCTCCATAGCCCATAGGTGCCTGGTCCTACCCTCAGCCTTACATTCTGCCTCCCTCGTACTGCCCCGGCGCCTTTCTGCAGTTGCTGCTGTGGTTTTGTGTACCTCCCCAACGTGTTATATAAAGCTGTAGCTTGTGCCCTGAATGTTATCGCTGATCGCATTTGTATTTTGTGGGTTTAATTAACTGTATTTTCAGTGTTCTTTGCAAGAAAAATTACTCGATGGGCGTTTAGAATTACAGCTTTGTTTACATGGAGGCAGGTTCTTTTGTCCTGGAAACATTATCATAAGCAAGAGGAGTGGCAAAGTATGATGTTCTCAGTGTGAGTAATGAATACATTTTGCATTTGTTCAAGTAGGGGAACCAAAGCACTGAAAGAGCATTTGAGGAGTAAAATCTGAACTTCCTGTCTGGCAATGTATTTTTACTTTGGAATTGTTGCATTAAGAATCGAGTCCTTGCAGAATTATTTGCTTTTGGTGACCTTTCCAGCCACTTCCCCGACCGTAGTCTTTGTCTTCCAGCTGCTGGCCCAGAAGTACAGGTCTTCTCTACACCTTGTGTGGTCTCTGTAGCCTGTAAAGACAACTCAGATGTGCTGAAACATCTCGAACGGGACTCAATGGCTGTGTTTCACCATGTGAAATTATGGCTACTTGACTCTGTAGACAGAGATCTTCATAGGTTTCTTCCTCAGTAAGCTTGCAATGACTTGCCTGTTTTTAATGTTTTGAACTTTGACAGTGACCGTTACTTTTTGTTTCCTTCTTTAACAGCACTCGAAAGGAGTGAATGAGATGAACTGTTTGGGTTACAGTATCTGAAAGGCTAAATTATTCTCTTGGAGAGACGTTCTAAATGAGCCTGACCGAGATCCTGGATCTGTGTGAAGAGGACTAAGGATATAGGATGTCAACTGAGACAGAACTTCAAGTGGCTGTTAAAACCAGCACAAAGAAAGACTCCAAAAAGAAAGGTAGTGACTAATTTTTCTTTATTTGTCTGTTTTTGGCGCTTCAATCAGCTCCCTGCATCAGCTACCTCTTTCTGTGTCTGTGATTCTTTTGTTACCTGTATGCTTGGTGAAAGTGAAATTGTGAAGCCCAGTGGAAGTCTGGTGTGGGAACATGGGATTTGATTCTCTGACATCAAAACTATTACTGTATTGAAATAGATTTAAAATGTGAGAAAGCTTTATGTATTGAAGTTCATTGATTTTTACTCGACATGTATATTGCAATTGTTTCACAAATGGAAATACAGTTTTAAAATTACTCTTAGCAAAAGGTAACCTTTTTTTTCTTTTCCTGTTGATTATTAAGTTTTCTCCTAAAGGCTTTGTCTCTACTTTGTTTTGACCGAACCGGAGCTTAAGTGCACTTTCTGTTACTGAAGATTGACTTTTACTGACACTGTTTGAAGCTACAGAGCAATCTGTAGAGAGATTAATTGTAACCTGGCAAAGGAAATACAGACAAGGAGGAGGAAAACTCAAAATTAAGGAGAAGCTATGAATAAACGCACGGTTGGGTAAATTCATGTTTGTATTTACAAATCTGCATCAGATCGTAGGGCAGTTCTTTGGACTGATAAGTACGAGAAATGGGATGGTATGAATTTGGTGCTTATGAATAGTAGTACTCAAAGAGGTTTAGTAGGGTGTTGGTTTTTTTTATCCTTTGATTTTTATTAATATTTTTTATTGGTTACGATTGTCCTGATGAACTTGGAGGCCAAGGTCTTGATTTCTAGTGGTAATTCCTGCTGTTCTGTGTAGCCATCAGATGTTTTTTAAAACCTCTACAGATACCAAAATTGAGATTGAAAAGAGATTTGAGTTGCTCAAATGAAAGAAAAAAAAATCATACTTAAAAGAGTTTAACACTTGAGGCAGCAAGGTTTGAATTTTCATGTGGACTTTTCAGCTTGTCATTCTGATGTTGGGTTTTTTTTTGTGGATGTATAATTTAGCTGTTTACTTCAGAAGATTTTCTACTTTTTTTTAAGACAAATAAAAGGAAATCTCATCTTTGCTCATTATATGTGTGTGCTGCAAATCTTAGGCATCTGATAAATAACTTGTTTAGCTTCTGAGCAGCTATACCTTTTACTGCAGTGATTCTGTCAAACCCTTCATTAAGGGCCTTGTGTGTGCTACAGCTTTTGTATCAAATCTTTATATTGGTGCATTTAGAAATAGACACAGCAATTAAAAAAATTTAAGTATTTGTTTGGGAAGATTGTTTAGAATTCTTATGACGACTCTAGGCTTAAAAGGAAAAAGTGATTCATTTGTGAAAAAAAAAGCTGTAGTTTGGAAAGCTAAAAATAGGGGAACTTTGGAAATGAGGATGTGATCTGAGAGAGATGTTCAAGGGAAGTAAAGAAGGTTTTATTGTATGATCATTCCGTTTTTTGGGGCAGGCAGGAAATGAAAAATAGTCAGTTCTTTGCAATTCAGTTAACATTTTTGATGTGTGTCTCCTATGTTATTTCTTCTGCTGGAGGGCGAAACTTTTGGAAACAGCAAACAACTCTTTTAGGAACTTGGCGTTTATGCTAATAAAATATTTAGCATCCAACTTCTAAAAACATTTTCATAAATCATAATAACCGAACGCTTCTCTGCCCAAAATCTGATTCTAGTCCCCATATGGAAATTCTGAGAATTACCTTTACTGCTGGCTGAGGAGAAGTATAAAGTATGCTCTGTGCCAGCGATCTGAGCTCCCTGCAGCAGGTACGAGGAACTGAAGGATGGGAAGGGACAGTGTACAGCCTTAGCACATCTCCAGCATGAACCTTGTTCTGTGCTGTGTGTGCAAGTCTGAGCGCATCCGATCGCATCCCGCCATCCGAAGGCCTCCCGGTGCAGTGAATGCTTTGTTGTAGACGAGGAATGCAGTTCAGATCGTGTTTGCTATTCAAATCCCACATAATGAAGGTCAAAAGAAACTTGCTGTGCTTATTTACTTGTCATTGAATTGTACGTATTTGCTTATGTATTTCAACAACGAGCCTTCCCTTGTGTGGTGTGAATGATGGACGTATGAGAAACGGGGATATTGTTTTATTTTTTTCCTTTTCTTTTTTCTCAAGTCCATTAACTGGGAGAAGTGACAGGTAGCAAGCACTAACATAGAATCACAGACTGGTTGGAATTGGAAGCAACCTTAAAGATCAACTAGTTCCAACCACCCTGCCATGGGCAGGGACACCTCCCACCAGACCAGGTTGCTCAAAGCTTCATCCATCCTGGCCTTGAACACCTCTAGGGATGGGGCAGACACCGCTTCCCTGGGCAACCTGTTCCAGTGTCTCACCACCCTCACAGGAAAGAATTTCTCTCTAGTATCTAATCTAATCTCCCCTCTTCCAATTTGAAATCATTACCCCTCGTCTTATGGGTAGGGACAAAGAGTCCCTCTCCAGCTCTCCTGTAGCCCCCTTCAGATACTGGGAGGCTGCTATAAGGTCTCCCCCAGAGCCTTCTCTTTTCTTCTTCTTCTTAATAGAAACATGAGATTTCTAAAGTTACTAATCAATGAGTTTGATTATGCAATGGAACTAACTATTCCCAAGAATATTAGTCTTTGCTTTATTATCAGAAATTTCAGCTCTGGTATATTTGCAGCGAATTGGGTTTTGTTATACTTCTGCAAAAGGCACGCAATCATTTTCATCCAGAACAGGGAGAAGACTCTTTTTCTGTATTATCTACTATTCTGGTAGTTCTCCTGCCAGCTGCAGGTCACAGCCCTGCACTGAGAGCAGTAGGCTTGATAACTTCCTAATGGGATGTCTGTCCCACCGATGTCTCGCACGCTGAAGGTCTGGGGTGACTGAAAGGGTACGAGGATTAGTACAGACTTAGAGCACAGGACAAGGTCCGTTCCTGATCTCAGCATAGGTTTCCTGTGTAGTGTCAGCTAGATCACTCTATAGCTACATAAGGATGTAGTAAGGTTGGGTTTCTTATTTGAAGTGTTGACATGATGCAAAGCTTAACTGCTAAAGTATGTGAATATAAAACATGATAAAATGTTGGATACATGGAAGCCTCTATTCTAATTGAAGTACCCTGGCCAGAAAGAAAATGGTGGCTATTCAGGTAATGTGACTCATACATTTGTGGTACAGTGCCTGTCTTGTGTTAAAGGCACTCTAATGTTACTTGTCAAGCAAAATAATTAATGATCTGGACAAGTTAGGGGAAAGGTCCAGGAAGGAGCCTCATGATTTTTAACGAGGGCGAATGCAAAGTCCTGCAATTGGGGTGGACTGCCTCCCTGCAGCAGGGTAGGGGGCGTGTTTGACATTCTCTTATGGTTTCTTGCAATGGCTTTTAGACCCTATTGCATAGATTACTGATTATTTTTATTTTGTGTGTGACTATTTAGGGAAGTAGTTTGATTTCTGTTGCAGGTGGGGCACACGGCATCCAAGGCTCCTGCAAAGTTCCAGATTCTACCAAATATTTATTTTATGTGTTGGAAACAGTTTACTGTCTTTGTAGCCATATGCAAAGCAATTCTCTTACAAGAGGTTATTCAAAACATTTCTCATTAGGTACAGTGTTTTTATAGCCATAAGCTTTCTAGTCATAGTCAACTCTTCAGTCCCTCTCCATCATCATCAGAGCTGGTTTGTAGAGCGTGTTTCCTTCTGACACTGAGGGATTATTGCTATGGTTAGGACAAGAACTTACATATGAAATCCTCTCAGAAGCTGCTCTTTAAGTAGAATCACAGCTGTGAAACTCTAATGTGCAATAGGTAAGTTCAATATTAACACGATAATATCAAATTGTAATTTCCTATGTTAACATTATCACCCTGGATAATCTTAAAAATAGTCTATTAAGAAATCTAGTACTAATTTTGCCTTTTATTCAGTCAATGTTGATCTGATGGATCAAGAATTTGATGGGCTCTGATTATTGGAGCAGGTTGCCCAAAGAAGCTTTGGATGCCCCATCCCTGGAAGTGTTTAAGGCCAGGCTGGATGGGGCTTTGAGCAACCTGCTCTGGTGGGAGGTGTCCCTGCCCATGGCAGGGGGGTTGGAACTTGATGATCTTTAAGGTCCCTTCCAACTCCAAGCATTCTGTGATTCTATGAAATGCTGCCTGGTCATACTCCCAGCAGAGGGGGAGGAGTTTTAACTGACTTGAAGACACGGTTTTTAAAACAGAGGTGAGCCAAGCAACTCCTTTCCTCTCCAGATTGTCTCTTTTTGCTCCATGGACTGAGAAGGATGCTTATGGAGGACCTGTGTTTCACCCTGACCTCCACAGCCCTCCTTTCTCCACTTTGCTCCATTTTAGAAGCTTATGGCACACTAGGTGTTATCAGGGGAGATTGTATTTCTGCCACCCCCTACCTCCAGCCCTAATCTTCATGCTGGTCTTCACTGATACCTACTCGTAACTGTGTTGTAATTACCTTGTCTGAGAACAAATTTTACGAGACCTCCTCAAGAGGTTTCATGTTGCTCTGTAAAAGGAACTAACACAAAATTATCAGGAGATTTAGAAAGCTCTATTCTAGGACTTTTTTTGTGTGTGTGTGATTTTTTTTTTTTCTTTTTTGTGAGTTTGCCAAAGATTGTGTGTTTTTTAAGAAGCATTTAGAGAATTAGTCATTCAAATAATGCTCTTAAAGGTTGATTTTATTTCATTTATTTGTGTCATCTGGTTCAGTGAGAGGTGAATAAGGATTACATGTTTTTACCATTCAGGATCGGAAATCAGAATTTTTTATTAGCTAGAGTTGTTAGAAACACAAACTGTGTTTGTCTTGTAGTACATGGGGGAAAAGCCATTTATAAGTGTGTATGGATTATTGAATCAAATGGAAAACATTTACTGGAGCCTATTGGAATTTAAATTGATTTAGAAACCTCTTCGGGGGGAAAAGTGTTGCAATGGTGTTGAATCTACACGGATAACTGCCTTGAAAAATCCCTTCTTGCAAAATTAACTTCAACAGGAAAAATGAAATGGGAGGTCAGTAAACCTACCAAATTTGAATGTAGACTGGGGGAGGCAGGGAGACTTTTCTAGGGATTTGATTTCTTCTTCTTGCACTTATATTCTGTATTCTATTTAAAGCATAGGATTTTTTTTTATTTTAAATTCATCTCTCATATCCTCTATATTAGGACTTTTGAGTCAGTTTCCAAAATGACAGAGACTTTTAAAAATGGAAGGAAGACACAAGGAGTAGCTCAGGCGTGTTGGCAATGGGCGTATTATGATTTTTGATGCTAAGGATCCCCATGGGTGACATTCCCTTATTTATTAGGTTTCCACATCAATGTGTGGGAAACACGTGGCATCTGGAAGGAGATTTTGCAGCAGGCAGGTCGCCAAGCCAGGGATTGCTGTAAGCAGCCAGTAGGACCGTGGGATTTAGAAGGGGGTGTGATGTGCTACGTCTCTACCAGAGCTAGGTGCCCTTTCACAGCCATGAGTTGGGCACTTGGTCTGCTCTGAATGGATATCCAAGTTCGGAAGCTGTGCTTGAGGAGGGAAAGCGACAACAGGCTCCATTTGGGGGGCTCCTTAATGCCAGGTAAGGAATTACCCTGCTTGCACCAGCAGAGCAGAGTCTATTGCATGGTGGTGCTTTCTTGGTGGTAGAAGATCTGAGTTTGATCCTCTCGGGTTAAGTGTCCCCTTTTAACTGTCTGGCCCTTAATTAAAAGGAGAGCAGTGGCCTTGGGACCACTCACATGTATCAAATCGGGCCTCTGGCAAAGCCACATCTATTTCCTGGCTCTTTTAAACTCTAATGAGAGAGTGGAGTCTGGCTTAACTATCTAAAGGAAAACCTTTGCATCCCCAGAAGCAAAGCTCTAGCCATATGAAGATCAAACAGGAGGCACCTAGTTAGCTTAAAAGCCTTTGGGGATAAGCAGCCTTTAAACGAGGTTATGTTTTGTCATTTTTGGTTTCTGTCATAGGTGCCTAATGCTACCTCAGTCCTCTTTTGGGTTTCTCAGCCCTTATTTGAATCTAATTTTTGGACTAATCATTGCTGATTTTGAGAGTGGGATGGACGTTTCTGGTTGATGTGAAAGTTGCAATTTTGTTGGTATGTAGAAATCTCAACCCAGTTTGTAAGAACCTATTCCCAGATTGGAACTTCAGTTTAAATTAATAGAGGTTATCAACAATGATGGTTGACTTTTTTAACATTATTTTTAAATTATTATAATTGAATTGATTATTTTTTTTCTTTTTACATTGTAATCAGCTAACAACAATTAAAGCATCCTTACTCTAATGAGGCGTTTCAAGTTGCCAGATTGGTTCAGGTTCATTTATTTTTCTGATTACATTGCTAGGATCTGTGGAATCCAGTAAAATTCAGATTTCATCTATAGAGTAATGAAAGGGGGGCACAGTCAGGAGCTTATTTCATTGACTGGGAGCGGATTTGCTTTGTTTCCTTGCAGTAGTTAGGAGTTTTTCAATAATTTATAGATCAAGTAACAGCAACATTAATTGATACACTAATTGAGTCCACGTGCCTGCCTTTAACAAATCTCTTTTGTGAAGTCGTTACTGACAATATTAATTGCACATCTTTTGAGTCCTGATATAAGTTATGAATTCATTCTCAACTTGAAAGTGGGTGGGAAAATCATTAATTTTGACATTGTGTAGCTATAATTAACAGGAGTTATCCAATAACCTATCATAAATTAGAAAGCTCATGAATTGTGTTTTAAATACTGCATTCAACCCAAAGGGGTCGGTGGTTGTGTTAATTGAAGCATTCTTTGGGGGTGATGGATGTTGTCTCTTGTTACAGTTAAAATGTTTACTCTTGTTTTTAATTGAGAGACAGGTCTTGCCTAAGTTGAGGTTGGAGCTCTGTTGTTTTTGCTGCTCCTCAGGAGAGGAATCAATAATGTCTTGAGCGTTAAGAATAACATTTCCTGAGAGCTTCTGTTATGTTATCATCTCTCAATGTTTTAACAGTCGTCAAAGCGTTTCAGTTGAAACTAGTAATTAGGAGCTTAATGCAATGCATGTTCCACGGAGGATTTGACTCACGTCACAGTCATTAGATTCGGGTGGGTGTTCCTGTGCTCTGAGGCTGGCTGTGTGTTAGGAAATCTCTTGGTTGCTGGTAGTAAGGATCACCTGGACATCCAGTTTGGCCTCTGCTCTACAGTGGCTCTGGCTCCATCCACTTACACTATTAAACTACGGCTGAGATTTGCTCGAAATCTGCAGGGCTGAGGTTGATGAGGAGGCAAACAAAGTAATATTCAGGGAAACTTATTGTCTACTTGGCAGTCACTGAAAAGACTCCCAGCAAAGTTTGTATTAGGACACTTGTGAACCAAAAATTTTGTTTAGAGAGTTCAGGGGAGAAGATTCTGTCACGTAAGGACTGTAGCTGAGCAGGAGTCACTTAATTCATCCAGCTTAGTAGTTAAAATGCCTCTGGAGGTTTGGATTAGAGGAAGTTTCCTAACGTGGCTCACGTGGAAATAGTCTACAGGGACCAGTATGTTCACGTTGATAATGCTTTGATACCATTGTTCATCCCAAGATATTTGCTTGCATAATAATTGCGTGCATTTGACCATTTCTACTTCTCTGAAACATTTTGCCTTTCCTGATGACATCATGGGAAATTCTGCAAGTGATGGTAGAATACATCAAACTTGCTGTGAAGTGCAGGTTGGAGGTATCAGCTCTACTGCTAAGTGCCCCCATTTTGCTAAAGGGAAATAAAAGACAGGGAAATCTGGGAAACTGAGCTTCATCCCAGTAATCTTGGAAACATGAAACTGCTCACCATTTTTCCTTGAAATGGACAGGTAATGCTTAGCATTAATGTCCACATTATTGCAGTACATACTTTTTCATATTGCTAGGGAAAGTGCCTCAAAACTTGTATAATCTTACATAATTTATTGAAAGTAAAGACCTTTCATGACCCATGTACATGTAGGGGAAACGTAAATTGATTTCAAACATGGTTAGGTGTTTGGATCAAAAGCCAGTGCTAATCTCTCGGTTCCTTTCCTAAGATTAAACTACAAGCAAGGGCAGAGCTTGATGCAAAATAAGTTTTTTATTTTATGCTCTAACCAATATGTTTTGCCCTTTTACTAGTGATATCACAGTAACTTTGTTGGTCAGCTTGTGAATAAAAAAAGCGTGGAGCATGTACAAGTTAAGGGAAACGTGTGGGCCTTGGTCTGTGTGTTTAAGCAGCCAGAACCACAAGTGTTAGGCTAATACCATAGTAAATTAGCCACAAGACCCTTAGCTGAAAAATCATTTTGTCCTTAAACTTCAACATCCTAGACCTTTTGAACACTGGTTACTTAAGAAAAACTTGCCACAAAATTGGTAGCCTTTTGAAATACACTGTAGCAGAATTTGTAAGCCCTTCATTCATTTGTTATGGCACGTTCCCGAGCTCAAAGAAATATACAGTGAATTTGGCCAAGTAATAGGATCAGACCTCCTGTGATAAATATATCAGGCCCAGACGTTCACTGTGCTCCTCCAGAGTAAAGAAAAGATGTGGCTGTGATTCCTGTAGATGATGTGCTCTAGCTATATAATCAATATTCACATTATTGGCCATCCAGAATAAAGGTAATAAAATACGTAATGTATTTGGGTTGTCTAACGACACAGCAGATGAATGTGTTTAGGTATAACATTCCTCTTGAAAATGAATTCCCCTTAGAAATAATTACATATTACTTGTATTATTTTAAACTAAACATTGTTATATATAATAGCTAGTGTTAGTGTAAAGACAGGAGAAAAAATGCATTTCCCTGCTTTTACAGTTGGTTGGGTTTGCAGATGAGACAACGGTATATTTACTTTGTTTAACTAAATAATGTGTTTGTGGGAGTCTTTTGTCTGAAGATAAAGAGCTGAGTAAAATGCAGAAGAATTTTTTCAGGTTTTTTAATCTAGACCGATTCTTAGTGAAATAATGAGTAGGTATATTATATGTACTTAATATGTACTTTAATGCAAGTATCAGATGATCAAATCTTAATGTATATCTATGGATTGGGTACAGGCATAGTAAGTTTGAGTAAGTATCAAGGTCCCCTGCGATGTGAGCAGCAGGAAAGAGGGATTTTTTTTTTTAGAACCTAACCAGCAATGCCAAAGACAACTGAATGCTTTTGGTTTTGCAGGAAGGGAGAAATTGGGGTACTTCTTGGTAGCTTTGCTCTCCCAGGAATATGCTCCAAAAGATGTGTGTAGAATCCTGGAGTCCTGCGTGAAATAGGTTTTGGATCCAAAGGAAGATGTGTTGCTCAGGAGGGTGACAGTGGAGGAAGCCCTGATAGAGGCAGGTGGCCATTGCTAAGGGACAGACCGGCTTCTGTAAGTGGTTCTGGCTGCTGTGAAATTGTGGGGAAACCTGCATCCTGAGAGCAGAGTGATGCTGTGTAATAACTGTATGTGCCGTGTACCTCCATAAGCTATTTTTCTCCTGTTCACCTGCTGTAATGGTTTCTGTTGCTGATTTTCTGGCACCTAAAATATTAAAATCATGAACAACTGGAGGGTAGACTGATGGATCAGGCACCTATGATCCTGTTACTTTTTTTTAAGTGACAAAAATATTCTTTCTCTGATAGCATTAAGAGGACTTTCTGCTTCAAAAAGTATAGGGTCCTATATGAAGTTCAGAAAGACTGTTGGTTCAATGCATCGAGTAACTGGTACTTACCAGCTCTTCACTGAAGACCTGCATCATTAGGGACCATCTTTGGAACTTTTTCTTGCCTCGAATAACTTACCAGTCTGCATACAGACATCATTCCCACCAGAACTGCTTTGCATCCTTCTAGCCCAGAGCTCAGGCTGCGGAGGTCTCGATCTGTCTAGATGGGCACATGAATTGCTCATGATGAGCAGGAGCTACACTGTGTTTCACAGTTAGTGCTTTGTATTGAAGAACATTCCAAAGAGAATCCATTTTCTAAACCATGAAAAGAAGGTGAGTCTTCCATACTGGCATCTGTTTAGCCTCCATGAATAGAAACATGAATCCAAGCCATGGGGAGCAAATACTTGAACGCCCATTGGTGTTCTGCCTTCTGCTAGTACCAAGACTGAGACCAAAGCTAACATTCCAGCATTGAACTAACCTGGGATTTGGAGAAGGCCATTCTTCAGTGTCTTGCAGTCTGTAAAACCACATATGGGAGGTACTTTAGACACCTTATGAGCTACACTTTTCTACTTTGATCCTCCTTGAACAG
This sequence comes from Jacana jacana, assembly GCA_013400555.1. Lineage (NCBI taxonomy): Eukaryota > Metazoa > Chordata > Aves > Charadriiformes > Jacanidae > Jacana > Jacana jacana. The sequence goes on from VZTM01018231.1 coordinate 32,369, forward strand.
CTTGTGCCTCTTTCCCACCACCTCTTTCCATAGTTGAAGATGAGTGGAGTTGACTCACTTCTGATTTAGGCACAGTGTTTATTCTGTTCTTGTGGCCTGGGCTGAAACACCAAACAATAGAGGTTATCCCTTATTTGGAAGCAGGTTGAGTTTACACACTTTATTTACTATGGTATTGTTGGCTTTTTCCAATTCCTTTTATTTATGCTGTTGCACAGCGCGAGAGGGCAGTTGCCAACACAATATCCATTATTATTCTGACAAGAACAGAGTAGCTTTCACTTCCATTTCTTGGAGACAGCATTATTCAGTGCTGCAAAACAGCAATAAAAATGGGAGAAGTAGGGCAAATTACCATTTGGCTGCCGCCCTTCCTTGCTGCGAGTAGATGAAGTTTGAAGTGAAGGTGTGAATAGAGTGTAGTCTCTCTGGGCCTTGTGTCAGCTTTGTGATGCTTGCATTCAGGAAGAAAACGAGCTATTCCTCCATCAACAGAAAACTCAGTATGTGTAGAGCCAAAATGTTAACATGATCACGTTTCCACGTTCTTCCATTAGAAGTAATTGAATTTGGTGGGCTGCCAGGCCCGGGGGATTCATCCTATCCCAGCCTGACACAAGACTGCTGCGGTTCAGTGTCTCCAGCTCCAGGCAGCAGTGAAGGCTGAGTGTGTGTTCCCTGGAGGTGTGTGTGTACACACACTGCAGACAGCCCCACACATCGCCCCATACGGAGCAAAGCTTTAACCAGGACCCACAGGGTCAGAAAGAGTGCCTGTATACACATGGACACCACAGAGGGCTCAGACCTGTTCCTCTCCTCCAGTTGATCAGGTGATGTTAGATGTCCAGTAGCTGTCCCTCCCAACATCAGTCTCCTCCAATTTTTGGCACTTGAAACTATGAGCCCCTCAGGATTTCAGCTTCTTGCCTCAGTAGCTGGCACTCAGACTTCTCCTCCTCCCTGTTGGCCATTTTGACTAGAAGTTCACTAGTGCTTCTACGCTGGCTCAGAATGGAGAGCACACCTCAAGTGAAGTCCTGACCCGGGAATACATAGTGAACTCAAGGGGAATCATAGAATCATGGAATTGTGTAGGTTGGAAGGGCCCTTTTGGATCATCATGTCCAGCCATCAACCTAACACTGGCAAAACCCGCCACTAAATCATATCCCTCAGCACCACATCTACCTGTATTTTAAATACCTCCAGGGACGGCAATTCCACCACCTCCCTGGGCATCCAAAGCTTGATAACCCTTTCAGTGTAGACATTTTTTCTCATATCCAACGTAAACCTACACTGATGTAAACCAAGGCCATTTCCTCTTGTCCTATGGTTTATTACTGAGGGGAAGAGACTGACTTCAAGTCATGGCATCCTGGCTTGTATTAGAAATAGTGTGACCAACAGAAGTAGGGAGGTGGTTGTCCCCCTGTACTCTGCACTGGTGAGGCCACACCTTGAGTCTTGTGTCCAGTTCTGGGTACCTCAACACAAGAGAGATCTGGAAGTGCTGGAGCGAATGCAGAGGAGGGACACGGAGCTGGTGAAGGGCCTGGAGAATAAATCTTATAAGGAGCCATTGAGGGAGTTGGGACTGTTTAGTTGGAGGAAGAGGAGGCTGAGGGGAGACCTCATCGCTCTCTACAGCTGCTTGAAAGGACATTGTAGAGAGGTTGGTGCTGGTCTCTTCTGTTCTATCACTAATTGCCCATGAGGAGAGAATGGCTTCAAGCCGCAGCAGGGAAGGTTTAGGCTGGACATGAGAAAAGAGTTCTTCCCAGCAAGAGTGGTCAGGCACTGGAATGGGCTGCCCAGGGAAGGGGCTGAGTCGCCATCCCTGAATGTGTTTCAGAGTCATTGAGATGTGGTGTTGAGGGATCTGGTGTAGGGGAGAACTTGTAGAGCAGGGCTGATGGTTGGACTTGATGATCCCAAGGGTCTCTTCCAACCAAAATGATTCTATGATTCTATGCGTGTGCTGCTGAGTTGTGGGTCACTGTTTTGGGAGGCTGTTAGTGTGGCTGTGTAGCACAGGAAGCCTCTGCCCTTCATGATTTGTCCTGGTTGGGGATGGTTTCTTACAAGGGATTCTTGGGACAGCATTGTGTCCTCCTACCTCAGTGAATGCAGCCGGTGAACATGGGGAGATCCTTCTGGCGGTGGTTTCAGGGGTGGTAGGATGTCCTACTTTGGGAAAAACCGGTGAAGTTGTCCAAAAGCACAGAAAGCCCTTGCCTTCGCAGATATGACTGTTTCACAGCAGTCTCTTCTACAGATGTCGGGAGAAGCAGCTTTCTCTGGAGTGAGCTTGCTTTCAGTGCCTACCCCCATTTTAACTACTAGGAAATGTTGAACAGCTAATCTGTAATCTATAATTACACCTCTGATTCTTTTTAGTTTAGTTAGAGGAGAAATGATAGAGTGAAAAGGATGATTTGGGGAGTGGAGTGAAATGAAATTAAGCATAATAAGTCTTTTGAGGTTAGCTATTAATTTCATTTTTAAATATGAAATTGCCATCAAAGTAATAAGTGGGTGATGCTCGCACGTCACAATAATGTGGTGATAACTAGGTGGAAGGCAAAAATATCGGTAGTAGTTGACTGAATTAATCTTACTTTATCTATCTTGTGTTTCCTGGATGAGTTATGCATTGAATTCAGATCTACAAAGTCACGTAAAGTGAATTAAGTGCATCAGGGAAATCGGGTGTACTCTGTACTTGGACATGGCTTAAATTTAATATTGATATGGTTACCTGTGCGTGTTTAACATTTGCTCTATTTACTAGTGTAGGGGATTTTCATGGATTGCATTGGTTGTTTTTTTTTTTAATGCACAATCTCTAAAGTGTCTCTTTAAAAATAGTGTGTTATCAGCCCTTCTCAGTAAAAATGGATGTGGAAGAACAGAGCCTCCACTGTTGTGAGCATGGCAAATGGTGGCAATGCTAGAGAGACAACTGGGATCAAAATGAAAGCTACCTACAGAGTTCTTTCTCTGTCTCACCTATTTTTTTTTTCTCTGCTTGACTATAACTAAAGCAATATATTACATGTCTACCTCTATATTTAATTGCATTAGAGAAATGCCGGGGCTGTAAGGTTAAGCACTAAAATTCTAAGGAAGCACAGTCTCAAAGTTGCCTGTGTAAGCCTAATTTAACATCCCTTCAGGATATCCATTTTCATGCAGTTTTTAATGAGCTGAGCTCACATTGCTATTTCCTGGAGACCTTTGCCCTGTTGAGTGAATGGAAGGACAGTGGTCAGGGGATGTGCTCCATTTGGTGCTGATTTCTACACTTGACAGCCAGGATGGAGCTGCCTCTTTTCTTTGCATGAGACCCCAACCCAAAGGGTGAATACACAGGTCTTTTGGGGCTGCCGACAACATTCAGATTCTTTACATTTTAGCAACATTATTTTCATGTATACTTCTTTCTTTTTTATGTCTTTAAAAAAAAATTAATCTAGTGACAGATAGCTGTGGGTTTGGTTTTTTTGTGTGTTGTGGGGGTGGTTTTTTGGTTGTTGTTGTTTAGAAGGATTTGAAAGCTTTTAAGGCAGCAGTCTGATAAATAGCTTTTGCAAAAGGTCACATCGTAGGGACATGAAAGGAACTGGGAAGTTCTTCTGGAAGAAGAAAATAGTCGCAGTATCCACACTGATAGTGGTGATTCAGTGAATGAAGACTGTTTCAGGTGAGAATTAAATAAGGGCATAGAAACTGTAGGTGTGCAGGAATTACACCTGGATCTTTTTTTCAGCAAAATAACAAGAGGAACTTTCCATGGAGAAGTCCCGTTTTCAACTAAGGCTCCATTAAGGAAACTTCCTCAGGTCCAAGGTAACATCTCAGGAAGAGCAGCTGTGTGTCCCTTTCACTCCTAGGGACAGCAAAAGAGCTTGACCCTCCTGCTGAATGTGGGGCATGATTTTGGGGGGAAATCCCATAGCTCAGCTGCTTACCCTGGACACTGTATTTGTGTCTCCCCATTCTCTTCATCCTTTCTTCCTTTTTTGTTTGCTTTTGCCACTCCCTTTTCTTTTTGAAGAATATCAGAACAGGAAAAATCTGAATATTCTGAATGTGGATGTTGTTTTTGAGCCAGCTTTAGCTAGAAGAAGGGAACAGTATGTTTGGAATGAATAGTTGGAATGACTGGAAATCAGCGTGGGGCTTCAGAGGGGGGAGCAGTGAGAGCAGTTTTTGGGAGAGATTATTTTGGTTGTCCTTCTGAACAAGTAGGAGATGACCAGGAATAAGTGATGAGAAAAGACTGAAATCACAGCAGTTGAGAAGTTGTTTAAGATACAGATGCTTAACATGGCCAAAGGGTAGGAACAGAGAGGGTTGAACTGTCTTGAATGATATTAAGAAGAGGTTCATTAGGGGTCATCTAATTCTATTTATAATTGTGCAAAGTCCTGTACTCTCCGGTTTATCAGTATGTGCTTATGTTAAGGAGGTCGAAGATCATGCAGGTTTATCCTCTTTCTCTTTAGGCTGAGTCCTTCCTTACCAGGCATGTGTAGGTAGTCCCACTAGCTGCTAGATGACTTACTTCAATGAAATAAGCGCAAATTAGGTGCTCAAAGAACCCTTGAAAGGAGTGCTAACAACATGAAAGCCCATGCTTTAATATTTGTAGGTTCATGGGTGTGGGGTTTTCTTAAAGATAGAGATATTTAAGAAAGTGACAAGGATCCTGGGGTTGGGTCTTGTGAAAGCGGTGAACTTTTCACTGTGTTTAGAAACATTTAGGATGTTATAATTATTTCATTATTCATTAATTTTAAATTATCTGCTAACCATTTTCAGGGACATGGTCATTTCAGCAAATAAAGATAAAGTAAATATATTTGAAAACCTAGTAAATTTTTTTGATTCAGTAATTCCTCATATGCTATTCATTGCATAAACTGCCAATGTACTGAAAAGATTATGAAGATCACGGAGGAGGCTTAGTTTTCTTTTAATCTTTTGGTGGAGCCAATCATTTGGGGCGAACTGTCCATAAAGCAGTTGGATGCAGGAATTTTAGTGAGTGAAATTACTATGTGTTTATATGAAATACTTCATGTATTTGTATTAAACTCCTCTGTTCTTAAAACAAAAGGTAATTAAAAAAAAAATACTTTGAGGGAAGATTTGGCTCCTTTTCATTCTGAAGCAATCGGTGCACATTTCAAGATGCAATAAGACCTTTTATAAAAATACTGTGAAAAAGTATTTTCTGTTTCCAGATGATCATCTGTTAAAATAATCTCTAATCTGACTTGATGACCCTTTGTTACTGGAGTCCAATTTTATTGTAAGACTCTTGCAGCGGAGGAGATTTTGAAGCCTTGTCATTTTGCAAAGTCAACTTTACAAGCCAGTTTCCACCTTGTATTTGAAGTTCAGCTTCCAGGGAAGTTGTATCAACATTTAATCTATTTTTACAGTGGGGTTTCTTCTTCCTGAGAAACTCTGTCATGTAGAGCTATTGGCAAACTCAAAAGGGTAAGACACTCAGAGCTACACGTTTGTGCAGAATTATCAGAGGAGACTTTTCTGTTTTACTAAAAAATACTAAATTTGTATGCCTCGCAGTAGACATTGGTTTCCACTGCTGAATTCTAGGGGAACGCGCTAGTTAGAGGTGGTGGTGCTGGGAATCTACCCAATCTTAGTGTTGGGTTTTTTTTCAGAGAAGTGATGATATCTTGAGAAACATGAAACTCATGTGGATTATACTGACCATCAGATGAACTTGGGGAGGTCAGCGTTACATATTGTGTTCTTTCTTTGTGCTCCCTTCCATGCAGTGTCTCTCCAGCAGATACAGCTGAACCATTACAGCATCATCTTTGTCTAATGCCCTATACCCTCTGCAGGCCAGATTTTGTCATTCCTATTACCACACTAATTATATCCAAACACAAGTTGATTTATTTTTTTTTTTTATTATTTTTCAAAGCAGATGATGTTTGGAGGAGACTGAATTCTCCAAGGTTAGTAATGAAATTTCCATTTGAAGTAACCTAGTTCAAAGGGAAAAATTTCCCCTTTAGGTTTAGACCAAAGGTTCTAAAAGCCTGAGATGTGAAAATAAAGAGGCACTAGCTATAAATACCTTTCAAATTATGTCTCTTTAGGCTTGCTGAAATGTGTGGTTAAGCTTCTTTCTTGCTGCTTTAAAATATTCAAGGTTATTGGCCTGCATTAAACTCAAAACCCTTTAAGTACCTTTTTTTTTCTTCTTTTACTGAAGTTATTCAGAACAGACAAGCTGAAAGATGTAGAAATGGTTGTCTGCAAGGGGGGAAAAAACAGGTTTGTGAGATGGGACCGGCTGTTTACTCCTGAAAATTAATAAATTTTCATATTTTTCACCCACAGAAGTGAATGATTTTAATTGCCGATAGTAGGTGTGTAACAGCACCAGTTCCCTATTGCCAGCACTGCTTCTGTCAGCTAAGGATCCCTGGAATGTGGGTGGTTGGTTAGCCAGGCTTTCATGCCTAAGAAACATTAATATGCTTAGGCTGGTATGACCAAGGCAAAATATTTAGAGTACGCTACCTTCCCAAGTTCCTTTTGGAGTAGGATTTTCATTTGATCTGTTCTGTACCATGTGCTTGGTGGTCTGAGATCTCACATTCAATATGTGGAATCTATTCATCAGAATTTCATTTAGGATTTCATTTCTTACGAGGATCGATTGAGGGAGCTGGGGCTGTTTAGTTGGAGGAAGAGGAGGCTGAGGGGAGACCTCATCACTCTCTACAACTGCTTGAAAGGGCATTGTAGAGAGGTTGGTGCTGGTCTCTTCTCACAGGCAATTAGCGAACAAGAGGGGAATGGCTTCAAGCTGCAGCAGGGTAGGGTTAGGCTGGACATTAGAAAAGAGTTCTTCCCAGAAAGAGTGGCCAGTCACTGGAATGGGCTGCCCAGGGAGGTGGTGGAAGCACCATCGCTGAATGTGTTTGAGTAGATTGGATGTGGTGTTGAGGGATCTGGTGTAGGGGAGAACTTTGTAGAGTGGGGCTGATGGTTGGACTCAGAGATCCCAAGGGTCTCTTCCAACCTAAATGATTCCATGATTTCGAGGTGTTAACTTAGCAGTTTACTTACCTCAAGCCTAGTAGTAGTCTTAATTTAATTCTTAGTCACAATTGTTGGGGGAAACACTTTTTTCCAAGGAAATTTCGTCTTTGACTCTGGAAGTTGACAGAGTCCATCCAGAACAGCCTTGTCCCATTGTATGCACAGATGGGTCAGTTCTTGCCGATGACGGTGACTGTATTCCACCAAATGAGAAAGGGAGCCGGATCACAGCCTGAGGCAAAAGCTGGCACGAATCCCAACAGTCATTGTATTAAACTGAAGAGCTAGATTCATTATATGATTGGAGGTAGCTCTTTCTTCTCCCTTTCTTGTCAGTCTTGTAACACGTGAGGGGAATTAAAGCGGGCAAGATTGTGCCAAAAGCTTTGAGTAACTGTGAGCATATCGAGCCATCGAGGCCTGCAGATATTGTTTTTTTTCATATATAAGATTGAGGTGTGGCTATAGCTTCATGTGACTCTTCTTTAATGTACTTAACCTTTGTACCAACAGCATTTTTATTCGTGTAGCTGGTAAGTATGAAAGGAGATTGGAGCAGCATGCCATTGCAAAACTCTGCAAACGCTGTAATCATGGTATTAACCTACTTCAAAGCCTCGGGAGCACGCTCACTTTGCGAGGGTAGTAAGAATGTTTTCATCACTCCTAGTTCCCTGACAGATTTTGAAACCAAATCACCTTCCTTTTATTTGTGTCTTGAATTAGAAGGCTACAGTGGAAATGGTTGTTCCATCTTACCAATTAGAAGAATAAGGATTTCTTATACATTTTTGTGCCTGCATGAGAAGGTTCATATCTAATGCTGCTGTCCGCAGATGTAGGGATTTTCCTTAGCCTGGAATGTTGTTTTAGGAAAAGGAATTAACTGCTTGGTGTATCTCAAAGTAATTTGCCAGTCCACTTAGGACTCCAGCTTAGAACAGCTTATAGTCATTACAAGCAGAGCCCTCGCAGCTCTTCAGGAACAAGAATTGAGTAAAAAAGGCAATGCTTGTGTGCACTCTGTACAGTTTTTATGGTTACCATGTCAAAAGATTCTGTGTGCCTAAAACACACTTGGCTGTTTAGTTAGAGACCCACACGCAGAAATCTAAATACGGTCAGGTTTGTAGCCAACTGTACACAACCTTGGGCCTCCTTCCAGCTCCTACAGCCTGCAAGTGAAATTCAGCTCTCCAGATTCACCAGTTTAATTTTGGGAGTACAGCCCTGTTAACATGAGAGAATGCTCAGAGGAAATCATGGACATTAGAAAAACATTCTTCCCAGAAAAAATGATCAGTCTCTGGAATGAACTGCCCAGGGAGGTGGTGGAGTCGCCATCCCTGAATGTGTTTAAGAGTTGACTAGATGTGGTGTTGAGGGATCTGGTGTAGGGGAGAACTTGTAGAGTAGGGCTGATGGTTGGACTTGATGATCCCAAGGGTCTCTTCCAACCTAGATGATTCTATGATTCTGTGTTCAGCAGCTCATTCAATAAAATCTGAGTTGACCTCAGATGCTTCAAGGACAGGAGATTAAGAAGAGGGAAGAAATAGAAGGATAGAATAGATCTAAATACAGGAAATAATCTGGAAATGCAGCTTTTTCAGAATGTATTGAACAAAATGGTAATCTTTAAGAAGGGTCTTCACGGCGTATTTATCATTTGAGGATTAACTTTTGTGTTCTCTTCCCTCTTAGTTTTCCCTATTAGCAAAGCTGTTAGTGCAGGTGTAGATGGCCCAAACCCAATTAAGATGTATGCTGATGCTGATCCAGTCACAGTTTATTGCAGGCGTCTAATTACATTCTCCTGTATTCTTGCTTTCTTTTGAGCTTTCTCCTGTATTGCCCCTTAAAAGTGTCAAGGATAAACCACCTGTGGGTGGCCCAGATCCCATACCACCTCTCAGACCTTGCATGATCACATAGATTTCCTGCTCCATCTCTCCATATCGTTGATGCTACTAGTTGGGTTGACCTTTTATTCATGGACCAGCTGCTCCTTAGGTTTATGCTGCCAGAGTGGGATCACTCTGGCAGAGTCTTAGCTGGGGAAGTTCTTGGCTGAAAGGAGCCCTGCTAGAAGGCATGGCTCACTTGCAGCCTAGTTGCGGGGCTCAGTAGGTGACACAGGAAAGGTATGTGGTTTCTACTCTTTGTGGCTTTTGCTGTTAATCCAGTTTATTAATTTTCACCAGCCATCATGCCTGTACCAGCTCCACCTACCTCAATACAAGGCCATGACACTGCATCTCTGGCACGCCTTGTCTCCTTAAAAAAGAGAAGGTGGGAGCCATTTCTAGATAAATCAGCTCTTTTTTCCTTTCAGTTAAGTTTCAGCAAAAAGAAATAACAGCCAGTTTTCTAGTTTTAAGCCCTCATAATAATAGCAAATTGGCAGCAACAGCGAACAAGGGAAAATTCATGCCTCTGCAGCTAAACATTTTGTTCTGAACGGTATTTTAATTACAGAATGTCACTTCATGATAAATGAAACTTTCTTCTTCTGGCTGGTTTCAATTAAGTTTTGTTTTAAGAAGGAAGAATGGGTTTTAATAAGGCTCAAAATACATGAAAGTATTTCATTTTGGTTTTAGTGGAACAAAGAGGGTTTCAATACTGAATCAATATTGCATAACTGGAAGTTACCTTGGCTGCTTGCCTTGGTTCCTTGTTCTCCAGGTTGCTCCTTTTGCTGGCCAGGGTCACCACTGGCTCCAGACACTGAAGTGCTGCCTCCCAGATGGTAGCAGGAAAAGTCAAACCAGCCTTGTGCTTCCAATTCCTCTGGGCTTAGAATTTTATGGAATTAGGCACACAAATATGGATTTACTTTACAATTAAGGATTGTGCTTTAAAGGAAGAAACTGTTTCCATGATCTGAAATTTCAACAGTTCCAGCAAAAAGATAACTGTTTTGTCTTGGAAATGAAGTTGAGCCTTTATCCTCTAATAAATGGAGGTCAGTGTTTGTCACAGCTGTGTTCCAGAGTGTTTGGTCCTGGCTCAGTATTTAGGCTGGAAATAATCACACAACCACAGACATTCTTTCGGAGCTAAAAAAGTTAATGAAAGCCACATAGGTGGTAACTGCAGATGTGTAGGAAAGTGGGAGGGTCTAGAAAAGATGGGGAGGGGCTCTTGATCAGGAAGGGGAGCCATAGAAATCATAGAAACACAAGGTTGGAAAGGACTTAGAAGTTCATGTAGTCCAACCATCCTCCTATCACCAATACTACTCACTGAGCTACTAAATCGTGTCTCATAACATCTCATCCAGACACTTCTTGAACACCACCAGGGACTCCACCACCTCCCTGGTCAGGCCATTCTAGTGCCTGACCGCTCTTTGAGAGAAAAAGGTTTTCCTGACATCTAATCTAAATCTCCCCTAGTGCAACGGGTGGCCATTCCCTCGAGTCCTTGAGGGGGAATGGTTTTAAACTGAAAGAGGGGAGATTTAGATGAGATCTTGGGAAGAAATTCTTTCCTGTGAGGGTGGTGAGGCACTGGGACAGGTTGCCCAGAGAAGTTGTGGGTGCCCCATCCCTGGGAGTGTTCAAGGTGAGGCTGGATGGGGCTTTGAGCAACCTGGTCTGGTGGGAGGTGTCCATGCCCATTGCAAGGGACTGGGACTGGATGGTCTTTAAGGTCCCTTCCAACCCAAACCATTCTGTGATTCTATGCTGAAGCAATGGGAGCTTTCTTGTGTAGGTTTCTCTGTGAGGAGCAACACCCAGTGTGAATCACCAGGATGTGACTACCCTGATGAAAGCTCAAGAGCAGCTTGAACTTTGCTCTTGGTGGCTCGAAGGAGTGCACGGGAAAACAACTGCAGCTTCCTCTGGGAATGAAAGTTACCAATAGAGCAGCGTGGGTCAGCTTGGGCAGGGATGCGCTGACACATTGTTCAGACAGTATTCTTGACAGCTTCCATTTGTTTTTCCAGTTAAGTGGAAAATCTAACCTGCAGATTGGAAACATTTAGTGAAATAAATGCACTTTAAATAAGTAAAAACCTGCCTGAAAAGAGCAGGAGTCTTTACCACTCTTGGGTAAGTTTGGGCTTGAAAGATAAAGGTCTCTGCTGGTAGTTAGATCTTACTCTGGTGAATAAACACGATGCTGTAAAATCACAGTATTAAATTTACTTTTTAGGTAGTGGATTTATCAGAAGACAGTTTGCTAAATACATTCTGTCTGAATCCTATCTGAAGTGCTGCATTGTTCATTAAGCTCCAGGCTGAAGCATCTTTGGTGAGATTTCAAGTAAGAAAAAAAACCTACCACAAAATGTTTACACTCTTGTGGGAAACTAAGGTGAGAGAATGAATTTTTTAGTTTGCTGCAGCTATCCCACTTAAGACAAGCTTGCTGTGGAATCTGAAATTGGAACTAATGCAGAAGTTTTTACACATTTAATGTGGTGGGCTGACCTTTCACAGTTGCTCCAAAGCAGATCTGCTGAAATCAGTGCAGACCATTTTCCCAGAAGTTACCAAACTAAGGCAGTATTTTAAATAGTATCTCCTGCTGGCTGACAACAGACTTTTTCAGTATGGAAATACTTTTTTTTTTTTACTAAAATCTACGTTTTGAAATGGACTATTCTATTTTTATATGTTTTTAGGACCGTAAAATAAAATCTTGTTGGCATTTCAAGATTGGCCATTCTATCCTAATTTCAGCCTAGCTGAAATGTGTAAGAGTTGTTAGCATCGTGGAAAAATAAATCTTGAAAGGTTTCATGCTGGTGCTGATGTGCCTGGTTTGTTTATTATTGGTTTTATCTGTTGTCATTTTCTTACTGAATAATTGGCCGCTAAACTGAGATTTATAAGGTTTTCTCGGAGTAAGAAAGTGGATAATTGCAGATAATAAACAGAAGTTTGGGTTTTAACTATTGTATTGAAGTATATGCATCGTAAGACACTAATATGTGCTGGTTATAACATAGGTTGTGGTACAGCAAGAAATACTAGGATCCTTGTGGGTTTATTAGTTTCCTCATGAAACTTCATTTGTGTGCTTTGGTTCTTGAAGCCATTACCCAACTCCTAATTGTACTATTCTTCATGATCTGGACAAATTCTTTAATCTTCAGTGCTCATTTTGGAAAGTTCCTGGAGTAAGGAAAAAAATTACAGCGATGTTCCTACTGGCACAAGGCAGGTGGTTTTCTGGAAAGCTTTTTAAATTCAAGCTACACGCTCCCACATGGGAGATTTTGGAGGTGACCAGTTCCTGTGCTGGGGGTTGGCTGAGAAATTGGCAGTATCCTTAGGCAAGAGTGCTAGGAAGTGCTTGTTGACGTTGCTGCCTATGAAGCTACTTAGGGGATTGACAGTTCAAAATAAGCATTTAAACGTTACTAGAAAATTCATAGGCAGCGAGTAAAAGAGCTTAAAGAAAAAAAAGAAAGTAGTTGTGAGCAGCATCTGTTTGTTAGCATGTGAGTGGTCTTGTGGAGTTCCTTGGGCAGGGGGCATGGCAGTGATTTCAGGGACTCCCAGGTATCTGTCCATGCCATAATGTTCTGATAAAAGAAAATTTGAAAAAAAATAGCACTACCCTCAAGATGAAGGGTGCTTTCTTTCTCTTTTTTTTCTTTTTCCTTCCACTCAGCTAGACAACAAACCCACAAAATGTTGCAGTGTGGACAAAGCCTCAGATTGGCTAAAAGCCTTAAATTCCACTTCTTGCTGGCTGCTGGGCAGTGCATCAGCCACGTCCAGGCTCTTAATGGAGCGCTCTGGTAAGGGGATATGATTTTCTCTCTAAGATACCTAAAATAAAGCTGGCCCTGTAGGGAGGAAAGGTTTAAAATAGCTCATAGTTGTGAAGGGATTTTAGTCCCCAGCTGTAGGAATAAACACATGTGACTCCGGGTCTGTTGCTTACAGAGTCATGCAAAATACTTTGGGGAAAATAAGTAAATATCAGTGATTTTTCTCACTATCTTTTAAATGTAAATAAATCCACAATGGGAGGTTTGTCTGGTTTTCAGAAGGATCAACGTGATAAGGGTTGTACACGTGGCAATTTAATGCTGTGAAAAATCTTAATGGAAGTAAGAGAGTTGTGGCAAGCTCCATGCTGGAAGAGAGGGTGAGTATTGAACATCAAGTAGCTGCTAAGCATCCAGATACTTTATTTTCTTTATTAGAAGCAAAAGGCAGAGATATTATGGAGTGCAAGATTGTCTCTAAAATTTTAATTTTCGTAGAAATAGAATGAAATTACTACTGAGGAGGATGGAAAAGCTGCTTCAGAAATCAAATTGCTATTAAACTCGGTGCTTTGTAAATACTGTTTGCTCTGTGATGGCTCAAGTTCATCACTGTCGTGTAACATGACCCTGTGCACTAAAATAAAGCTCTATTTCTCTTTTTTTAGACCCATTTTCCCCCCCTCAGCCACTGATAAAGCCATACACGTTACTGTAAACATGTAAAAGCCTGTAAATGTTTTCATCTCCCACAGGTAAAATATGCCGTGTGATATCATTAAAATATAAAAATATTCACCTTATTTCTGAACCATTTTCCCCCCCCCATCATTTGGCAACACATTCTTAGGATGTTGCTAAGGAGTCCAGTCTGCAGCACGGCAGCAGCAGCTGATCTCTTTCCCGTTTCCCTTTCTGAGTTACCAAAGAGAGAAAAGTAGGAAAAGTGTGTCCGTGGCATCAGAGAAAATGAGAGGCGGCTTCAGGGGCCCGTGTTGCATCCTCACAGCTCTGAAGCTGTCAGTGTGCTTTAAAACACGCTTTGGACTCTGCTCGTAGGAAATGGAGAATTCTGCCCAAGGCAGATAAAAAGGAAATTGGGATTTGGACAACTCTTGAAAAAATAACTTTGGCAGAAAATCCTCTTTTTTTTTTTTTCAAAAGGCACACAGAAATCACTTCTTTTCTGGGGTTTCTTTTTTTTTCTTCCACGTCTTTTGAGGTGTGTGGCAGATTTAGGCTACATCATGCTTGAGTTTTAAGGAATTTCTGACAGTTTCATAGTTATGATTTGTCTTCCCTTGGGGAAAACCGTCGTGCTGAATTGAAAGTAGACATACTAGCTGGTCTGTAATTCCAGGTATTTCCTTACACTATTTACAGGTATTATTGGAGCATATCAAGTACTTCTAGTCGTGATTTTTTCCTTATCTGGGTGGTTGCTTTGAAAACACCTACTTAAATTTGTCACTTTTTACTTCACATCCCTTGTATGCTGGGCTACTCCTGTAGTCCATGTACACCCAGGTGGGAAGTTTTTCACCAGTATGGGTGGCCTGATGAAAGGGAGGGCTGCAGAGTTCCTCTCCTGATTTGGAACTGTGCTCTAACCCTCTGGGGTAGAGGAACTGGGGGCTGCCCCTGTAGAAAGCTCCTCTGCTCCCTTGGTGCCCTGGCTTGCAGGTGGGATGGTTGGCAACCTTCTCTTTTGCAGGGTTTTTTTTTTGCTTTATAATTTGGCTGTTTATAGGCAGGAGTTCGTGTTTTCAAAATGAGACTGCGAAGCTAGTTAGATATTTATTCTTGATGGAATGAAGTGCCTGCAGTTGTCTCCCATAACATCCTCAAAGGTAAGCGTGGGTTAGATGAGTGGACAGAGACATAGATTGAGAATTGGCTGAAGATCTCAGAAGATTGTGATCTAGTTGGAGGCCTGTAGCTAGTGATGTTCCCCAGAGGTCGAAGACTGAACAAGACTGGATTGTCTTGTTCAACGTATTCATCAATGACCTGGATGAAGGGACAGAGTGCACCTTCACCAGGTTTGCTGATAGTACAAAACTGGGAGGAGTAGTTGGCACACAAGAAGGCTGTGCTGCAATTGAGGAAGATCTGGACAGGCTGGAGAGCTGGGTGGACCTAATTAAGTTCAATAAGGACAACTGTCGTGTACTACACCTCGGGAGGAATAACCCTCTGCATCAGGACAGATTAGGGCTTGACCTGCTGGAAAGCAGCTCTGCAGAGAGGGACCTGGGCATTTTTGGTGGGCAAGAAGTTGACCGTGAGCTAGCAATGCACCCTTGTGGTGAAGAAGGCCAATGGTCACCTGGACAGGCTTAAAAAGAGCATGGGTAGCAAGTCAAGGGAGGTTATCCTTCCCCTCTACTCTGCCCTGGTGAGGCTACATGCTGTATCCAGTTTAGGCTCTCCTGTTCAAGAAAGACAAGGAACTACTGGAGAGAGTCCAGTGGAAGGTTATGAAGATGTTCATACGATGTTATAAGACCGGAGCATCTGTCTCATGAGGAAAGGCTGAGAGACCTGTGTCGATTTAGCCTGGAGAAGACTGAGAGAGGATCTTATCAATACTCATAAATATCTAAAAGGTGGGCGTCAAGAGGATGGGGCCATCTCAACATGAGAAGAAACTCCTTTATGTTGAAGGTGCCAGAGAACTGGAACAGGCTGCCCAGAGAGGCGGTGGAGTCTCCTTCTCTGGAGATCTTCAAAACTCACCTGGACACATTCCTGTGTATCCTGTTTGAGGTGAACTTGTTTTGGCAGTGGGGTTGAACTAGCTGACCTCCAGAGGTCCCTCCCAACCCCTACCATTATTCTGTGACTCTGTAAATAGCTGTACAAGCTTTCAACCTTTGTCAGGACAACCAATTTGCATTATGGTTACTTGTTGGTTGGAGCCTCATCTTTACTAGGAATCCAAAGAATAAGTAAATACATGTGACTTTCACAGAGAGGGTGATCGGTCACTGGAACAGGCTGCCCAGGGATGTGGTGGAATAGCCATCCCTGAATGTGCTCAAGAGTTGTTGAGATGTGGTGTTAAGGGATATGGTGTAGGGGAGAACTTTGTAGAGTGGGGCTGATGGTTGGACTTGATCCCATAGGTCTCTTCCAACCAAAATGATTCTATGACTGTTCAGGTTTTGTCATATTTAATATTTGTTTTTCTGGAGCTTTTTTTATAATCTGAATCTAAATAAATTTTTTTCTTTTCAAATTGGATTTAGTAGGATATTCCTGAAAAAGAGAAATTCTTTCTCATCTCCTCCTCAAACCTGGCAGCCCAGAAGTGACTTTGGCAGTACGTGAATTGCAGTATTTGCAAAAGACAGGCAGAAGATTTCTCTAGTACAGATGTTAATCTTTGTGGGTTTATCTCATAATTAATTAACCATAACTGTAAATGGAAAATGTTTAGGTTGTTTGCTTTTTCTTTAGGTGGCCTAAAATACAGTATTTCAAGTAAATTGCCTGTCAATGTCTTCCCAATTTAATTTGTTGCACTTTAATTACTACTCTTTGGCATCGTTACAGACTTGTTTTCATTTCTCTCTAAATATAATGTTTCTGCAGCGCTTTTCCAGCAGTCGCAGGTAAAGAGCAATAGCGGTGCTGTAGGATGGAAAATGATAACCCATACGCCGTCTCACAAGGATGAGAGGCAATGCTGAGTGGAGTTCATGGAAAAGAGCCAAAATTTAACTTCCATGAATTACTAGTGGAAGCATTTTGTAACCGTGAAACAAAATGTCATACGGTTATTGAGTTCAGCGCATAAAACACTGGTCAGTCACCAGTCCTATCCCTGTAGTTGTTTCAAGTATGGAAATAGATTCTTTCCCTGACGTGTTGGGAGCTTCAGTGAACTGCACTGCCTAACCCTTTTCTGATTTGGGGGGGAGGGTTTGGTTGTTTTGGGTTTTTTTAAATTTATTTTTTGGGACCTCCTACTGCTGGGATTTTTCTCAGTAACACTGGTTTACAGTGGTGTCCTGGGAGGTGTTGCTGGCCAAGTGCAAGGATTGTTTAACTGCATCCCAGAGGCTTTCTGCAGATCTGACTTGCCCTCATCTCTTCTGTTATTGCTTCCCTTATTATACCCATATATCCTGACACTGTGAGCTTCCTCACAAGCCTACCTGTGCTTACATCCTTGCTAACAATAGTCTGAGATTTGCTTGAAAAACCTTATTCTGTGCCTGTTTTTTCATAATACACTTTCCATGCAGGTTTCCAGAATTAACCTGTTATTTAAAATAAACATCCTTTTGCTATTGTGAAATTGAAAATAACCTGATAAATAATGAGAAACCATTTTCAGCATCTTTTTGAACTCAAGCTGAGGATGATTTTGGGGCATGGCTTAAAAACAGCTATGCTTTATAGCAACTTAAAATGTGACTTTATATAGCCTTCTCTTACCTATGCACATTGTCTAGAGAACCAAAGGAAGGTTTGTAGGTGTATAATAATGCTGTGCTTTGTCAGATGTTAGATATTTATGTGGTTGTGGTGTTCTAATGTATTTGGGCTCAATATAGGAAAGAGAACCAGTAACTGAGAAGGTCTGATTAGGATTGAGGGCTGTATGCACTGAGTGACTGCAGAGCTGTGTTACACTGTCATGTGGTGACACTGAATGAGAAAACCACTTGCTTCCCTTTGCAGTTAGAGAATCAAAATATAGAACAAAGAGATCTAAGTGGCAGAAAAATTAAGATTTGGTGCACACAGCAAGTATATAAAATCCAGGTGATTGCATCTATGGGGACTCTCGCCTGTCTCTTAAACATAGAATCGTTTAGGTTTGACAGAGCAGAACCTACTCAACTTGCATTAACAAGCCATATGCTTAGGAAGGAATATTACATTTGCCCCATAGCTATCATAGAATCATTTTGGTTGGAAGAGACCCTTGGGATCATCGAGTCCAACCATCAGCCCTACTCTACAAAGTTCTCCCCTACACCAGATCCCTCACCACCACATCAAATCTACTCTTAAACACAGTCTGGGATGGGGACTCCACCACCTCCCTGGGCAGCCCATTCCAGGGTCTGACCACTCTTTCTGGGAAGAATTCTTTCCTAATGGGTTCAGAGTAGTTTGATCTCCGTTAAAGTCACAATTTGAAATTGTGACACATGATGTTGGTGTTTTTCCAATCCTTGTGGATGAGATAACAGATGCAGAATTGTTTTAGTTCTCACTCTTGCAGTAAATTATGATCCAGCAGAGAATGTTGAGGGGACATAAAAGTGGCCCTTTTTTACAGCAAGCTATAAGTAAAGAGGATGAGGAAGTTTCAGGGTAACCTTTAGTGAAAAGGAGGATAATGTAGCAACCAGTTGGAGCATGGGAGGGATGAATGTTCAGATGCCACCAGGAGAAACAAAACGCTGATGAGGCAAGTATTTTACCATTAATTTATTTTAGTGAAAAATGACAATATTGCNTCAAGTCTACAGCAGCTTCCCATCCTTGCCTGCTTTGCAGGCAGGATATAGGCAAGTATTTTACCATTAATTGATTTTAGTGAAAAATGACAATATTGCACTTTTTTCTTCATTTTCTGTGGAGAGGAAGGGAAGAGCTACTAAATACTGAGTCTAACTTGATACATTTAAAAAGTGTTTTTGAGAACCTGCTTTACAAGGAGCTGGTAACGCAAATGTACGGTTTGAGCTTTCCACTGCAGGAGATGTTTATGGCAAGTTTGAACACAAAATTAGTGGAGATGCTGTACACAACTATAAATACTGTCTGTGGAGATGGAGCTCTGTCTTTTTTTATCCTACATCTCAAAGTGTCACACAAACCTTACAACTAAATAAAGGTGAGATTCACAGAAGGCTGCCTAGAAATCATGGATGCATCCTGCCTATTGCGAACGGTGCTTTTTAAAGTTTTATTTTAGAGCTACTTTTTAAAAATGAAAATGAACCTGCATACATCAGTGATGGGCAATGAATGCAAAAATAATAAAGCAATCAGCCACCACTGAAATGCTGCCACCTCTCAAGGAATGACAGCAATTTACCATATGCCACAGCGCATTACGGTATCATCCCTCATTTTAATATTTGATTTCCAAGATTCACGTTTCTGATATTTATGACAGATGTAAAGCTTGAAAATCCAGAGATGTAGAATTATGGACTCGTTGCCCAGAGTTAGGCTTTTGTGCTTCTTTGCTACTAAACAACATCAGAGTTAAAGGAAAAAAGATTCTTCTGTCTGAACACGAGTCTTCGCCGATGTCTTGAATGTCTTTAGGTGGTTTCTCTGATGATATGTTACCAAGTTCTGTGGTTTATCCTATATATCAGTGGCGAGTAGATACCCTACATTGATTTTACAAAAGAAAATGCTGTTTTTCTGTATTAAATGGTTCCAACAAAACTACCTGCTTGTAAAGCATTTTATCCTCTGCGGAGACATTACTCTTAGGTTTTCGTGCGTTGCTGGCTTGAAGCGCTCCAGGACTAGAGAAGTTGTATCTGTCTCCGTGGAAGGAATCAACACTAATGGGTCTGAATGAAATACAATTTTAATTTCCAATCTCCAACAGGAGTTAAAAGCTGAATTTTTACCTTGCAGACACTCAGCATCACTTTTGTGAAAAATTGGAAGGGGGATACAAGCCCTGTTGGTGACAGCTTCACCATGATGCTGCCACCTCCGAGTGGTGCCACTGAACAGGCGCAAGAGCCAAAGGCATTGGGGTATCAAGTTCCATGTCCCATTAATACTTCTGCTTTATCAACATTCTATCATAGTATTAGTTGCAAAAGGTTTGAGACCAGTTTTAGGTGGGCCATCAGACAGCGATGATGGAAATGCTCAGTCTAGTTACGTTCTAGCAGTGCTACCTGCGAACTTGGGAATGCTTTACTTGGAGCTGAAATGACTTGTAGACTTTGTAGGTGATTGAAAAAGACAAACACTTGCTTGATATGAAACCAATCCAAATTAAAAAAGATGTGCCCTTTTAACATTCCCCTGGATTTCACTCTGCCTTTGTTGGGAGGAACTGAATGCTTAATCTGTATTTTTGAATTTCTTCTCCATGCTCTCTTTTACCTTGTCGGTCGTTCTTCTTTTTTTTTCAGTAAAGAATAGGCTTTTCTCTAATAAGTGAGCAATTTGTGTTGTAGATTAGACATTAAAACGTTTCAGTTGGGCTGAGTCGGTTGCTGCTGGAACTCCAAAGTGGGGGAATGGATTAAGATCAGACAGAGCTGTGCAAAATTGGCCGTCAGCTACACTCAGACTTCTGATGGGGGATGTAAATTATACTCTGCTGCACCTCTCTTAGTTAGTTGATCTATGGAGTGAAATTGAACCTGACGACCCGGGCGGCTGTTCGTCTTTCTTCTTGATTGAGAAAAAAGATGCTAGTGGCACTGAACAGCAAGTACCAGTGTAGAGGGAAAAGGCTCAGGCTGGGGGAGATGGGGGATACCGCTGACAGCCTTCGGGAGATGGGGAATGATGAAGGTGCCAGCCCTCCCTCACCTCTGCTGCTCTGCAAGGGGAATGGGGGAAGCTTTAAAAAGAAGAAGAAAAAATTATAGCAAGGCAAATAAAAGCAAAGTGTCTTGAGTAAAAATAAAACCAAACCCACCTGGAAACCAAAGCAGAGTTCTAGCTTCCTCATAAATGTGACTGAAATTAATAAATATATATGCGAAGTACTTAGAAAGTCGATACGAAGTCATTATTGAATATAATTTTTAATTTAAAAATTACCCTACCTTTATTTTCCAGTGCTGTCACTTTTCTCTGTGTTAGGTGAATGAGGATATGGTTGTGTAGAGGATTTTCAGGTTTGACTTCTGCTTTCTAGTGTGCTGTAAAAATTTATTCTTGAAACATTTGTTCCCAAAGCAGATCTTGAAAATCAATTATTTTGGTTGTCGCTTGTCCATGTTATAAACTGACCAGAATTGGGGGCAAAAGAAAACATGAGTAATTCTGCATCAGCTGAGTCTTCCTTTCTCTTCTGTGTGTTGTTGAGCATCTCACGATGGGATCAAACTGGTATTGCATCTTTTCTCTCAGTGGAGACCTTCATGTGAATCTTTCCCCTCTTTCAGGCTTCTGATCTTTACAGAATCTATGGGAGCTTGATATCTTTCATATTCTGTTGAATTTGATTGCAGTTAGTAGTTCAAATCATTTGAACAAAGAGAGACAGAAGTTTGGGCATTATGTCTCTTTAGGAAACAAATTCATGAAACGAGAATGGGAAAGAGATGCCTAAGGAAAAAAAACAAAACCAACAAAAAACCAACCCAACAATGAAGCCCTTTGCCTTGGAAACTGCCAGCTTAATAGAGGAAATATGGTATTGGTGCTCAGTGATGAACAGCCATGGACATACATTTTTCCTCCACAGGAGAGCAATGAAGGTCTTAGGTTAGAAGACAAACCACAATGACATTACTTAAAGGTACTCTGGGGAACTTTCCTTAACGTAGGGCAAAACACGTAACTATATGTTTGCTTTTACGTATCGCTATTAATTCACATTTGAGTCAGCACTGTGCCTGGGAAAATCATGGTGAACAATTGCTATTAAGAAAATAAAGTGAAAAATACCGTACTTCTTTTGGCTCAGCTGAATTCTCTGCAGTTCAACGAGATAATGCTTAGCTTGGATGTTGTTTTTCACCTGAAAGAAGCACAGCTGCAAACTGAAGCCAGGGAATAGAAAGAATATCTCTAGAACTGGTGACTCCATAGAATGGTTGCTGGAGGAAGGCTGAAGATGAAAGCTGTAAACTTTTTGACTCAAGTCATGGATGATACTAAGTTTGCAGTCTTCAAATAAAAACATCTCGGCTGTATAGGTTCTTCTAGGAACCTATAGGCTTCCTGGCAGCTGGGAGTGGTGGGTAAATTACAAATGCTGCCTTTTGTCACTTAAAAATATTAGTGTACCATGAAGAAATTAAGTGGTAGTAGAAAATTAATTTTATAGAGTTACAGGGCTTACAAGTCCTTGAGAAATCACAGAGGTAAGATCTGGACCATGCCAGGTGGATGTTTGTCTAAGCTGCTCTTACAAAAGCTTTAAGAAGTAAGAAGCATATTATCCATAGGTAGGTGTTCCTGTGCTCCAAGTGTAGTTTTCCTTAATCTCTGTAAATTTAGCTGGTTTCTTTCTTATTTTTTCCTACTGTACAGGGAAAAGTTAATTATCTGCCTCTTAATATTGACAACATCATACTATGTCTAGGGAGTGGAATAAATAAAAACCAACCAAACCAACCCTGCAAAAGTTCTATAATGTTATTATGTTACTGGGAAGTGTAGTCAAAGAGATGGTAGATAGGGAAAGACATGAGAAAAGTTGAATAAAATTTGAATGCTTAGCGTAGAGAGTTGGCAAAGGTAAATCAGTTCTTTCATGCTAATAGGTCAAACGAAGTAAAACCTCAAGAGCAGTTAAGTTTTAAGTTTAAAAAAAAATCAAATTGGTGTATTCATATTCTATATTGGTGTATGGAACTTGCCACTGGAAGATAGAAGTCCTGAAAAAATTCTCTTTAAATAATTGTCAATTATTCTGAATACCTGTATAGCCCTTTTTTTTGGGTTGTTTTTTAAAAATAAAATAAATAATTCAGGGAACAAAATCATGTCCAGTCACATCCAGAGACTTTCTGATAATGGGTTTTGCAAGTCTACTGACTGAATTGAGAGACAAGAGACTCGTGTGTTAGCCAGTGAGGCAGGGAGTCAGATCTAGGGCAGCTGTAAATGTTTACCTACTGTGCCTCATTTAAATGTTAAATATTACTCTCTGAATCGGTCGGCGTGTGGGAAAAGGTCACCTCTGCCTTTTCATGCTGTGGGTAGGTTGGCTGCTCAGGAGCAGCAAAGATTAGAGTCAAAGGATAAAAGTTGCTGATGAGAAGCAGGAGCCTGTGGTGAATGGGAATCCTTTGCCCGCGGGTGAGACGCTCAGCCCGGCGCTCTGCAGCACTGGTGGGTACGTCCTTGTCCTTTCCGCTCTGATCCTCCCTGTGAGCCTTCTGCGAGGAGACAGCCAAAGGCAGCACAGGGTTCATGTTTTTCCAAGTGCTACTTCCACATTGCAAGTTGTTTTAAATCAGAAGGTGTCAATCCCCGGATCGGAGCTCCTGCGGTTGTTACCGAAGTCATTAAGACTTCTATCTATTTGCGGAAAAAAAACCCAACAACCCAAAACCCAACAGGTAACACATCTCAGTGCTTTGGCTCCTTAAAGCCAAGCACATGTGACTTCTTTGAAATGTCTCATTACCGCTCTCTTCTCCTCCGCCGTCATTTTCATTAGCCAGCATTGTTGGAACGAAGCTCTCGAGAGCCGGGCTCTGATTTCAGCACCCGCTCGGCACATGGTGACGGGGGGCTGTGGGAGCCTCAGACATCAGATGAGGTCTAACACCGAGACCACGAGGCACCTTCTGACTTTCAGCAGCTATCCTCGTTAGTCAGTAGCTCTCCCCGCAGAATCACTATTAATAAGCTGGGCTGAAAACCCTTATTTGTCAACAGGAACGTGCTGAAAGGGTAAATTAGCCCTTCAAAGAGCCCGCTGGTGTGAGGCAGGATTTCCTCCTGTGCTTGTGGGGCTGCACAAAAGAAAAGCATCTGAACCGAAGAGAGAGGGTGAAATTCAGTTGTCCATCTTCAGCATGCGTTCTCCGATTTTTTTCCAGTACTATTCAAAGGAAGAGCTCGTAGAGGATGATAATGAGCCACCTAGCCTTGCTGGGAGCAGGTGCCCTTGTATAAATGAGTGCATATTTCTGCTGCTTTTTTTAAGTCTGAGGAATTTTGAAATGACAGCGCTAACACAAACAGTATTAAAGTCTGCTTTGTTCTTCTGCTGTGGTGGTACATTTAAGATCCAGTGTTCGTCGGTTTAATTATAGGTAAGGTCAAGAGGTCTTAGTGAGGAAAAGATTATGTAAAGGTCTAGGCTGCAGATTCAGATTCAAGGTAAAAGAGCTTAGTTCCTGTAAGGTGTTCTAGCAAAAGCCCCAAACTGACTCCTCCTCATGTGACAGGCCAGCCTGGAGAGGTTGTCACCACCCTGGTATTTCTCTGGGCTGTAATTGTAGAAAACTGGGTTAATCCTATATTGTGGAATGAGCTAGAAGGGCACGCGTGGCACTGAGTTTTGGGCTGTTGTAGTTATCAGGACCTCTGTAAGCTTTAGTGATTGAAACTTGACTGCTCCATCCCTGGAGGTGCTCAAGGCCAGGTTGGATGGGGTTTTGAGTCTAGTGGAAGTTGTTTGGAAGGAGGATTGGAACTAGGAAACCAAGGTGCCTTCCAACCCAAACCATTCTATGATTCTGTGACTTTATGGAGGCATCAGGATCTACTGCTCTTTCTAGATGAAGCTCATTTGGCTTCATCTGAAAGTCACAGATAATTATGGAAAATATATGCAAAGTTAATTGTAGTCTGCTTCTTCAGTGTCATGTTGCTGTTTCCAGTTACCTTCTCTCTCGGCTGGGGGCAACCAGTGTGGTTGAATGTCAGGCAGATGACTCTTCAGCTGCAATGGACTTGTTGGTTGCTTTTTCTTGAGCTTCTTTCTTTGCTTTCCTGGTCCCCACTGCAGGTCACTACAGTAGATGTTCTTCTAGTCAAGCCTATGGCCAATTTCTCAGATTTGTATCACTGTATCTATCTATCTATCTATCTATCTATCTATCTATCTATCTATCTATCTATCTATCTATCTATCTCACCTTCTTCCCTTTTTCTCCTATAAATGTAATAAGCCTCAGAGGAAGATACCCGAGTGAATAACTTATACTGGCTAGTTTCCATGTGCCCACTACTCCTGGAAAAGCCAGCTTTAAAAGCTCCTGTTGCAGCTATTACCACCACCCTTGTGATTTCTAGCATAAATGTTAAATATCCAAAGAGCATTGACATAGTTCTTATGTAAGTCTGTTCCTTGTGTTTGTCTCCTTCATGTGTGTACTTTGACAACAGCTTTATCCTCTTCCACCTTGGTGTTGACAAAAGGGAGAAAAGCAGTTTGTTCTCTTTGTGTTAGGCTCTGGGGTCACTATTCAATATTTAGCTGTTCTAAAGCAAATAGCCTTCTACATATTTATGTATTGAATACATCTTAGTTTTCAGCAAATGTTTCCTTTTTTTATTTACCTGGAGAAAATGAGATCTAATCTGACCAGGTTATAGAGAGTTCTTAGTGCTGCATGTGCTGGACCTAAGTGGAAGGGGAGGGGATTAGTCCGTGAGAAATTAACAACCTAAAATATCTCTTGTTTTCCTTCCACACCTCCCTCTAATTTACATTCCAGTTGAGGAAAAAAAAGTCTAAGTGTAACTAAATACGCTATTTCTAATTTCTGTTCCTTCCTGGAACAGGTGGACAGGAGATAGCAGACATATTTGCTCTACAGACAGAGGAAGAAACCAGCTGGGTTTGTAGCCCATTACTTCACATTTCCAAGGACCCTGGGTATCCTTTAAATAGGAGGTGACCATATTTAGGGGAGTAGTTGTAGTGATGTTACCGTTAATGAGGATTTTGAATTGATTTGTTGGGGCACATGGCCTAAAGTTCCAGTCTCAATGTCCCCTGTTGGAAAAAATTCTGGAAGCCTGGCATGAAATCTGAGGTCCAGGAGGAGACATTTGCATCTTACAGTTGTTTTAAGATTTGTAGTGGAAAGTGGGTAACATCTGGGTTCTCATTTGGTGAGAAGGTGACTAGTTGTTAGGTGTTGGAACCTGGAGAGTTACAACCTCTGGAAACCCTGTGTTGATGTGAGGTGCTGCGGTGGGTGCTCCCCTCGGTGCTCCCCTCCTTCCTGGCCCTGGGGGCAAGATGTGCTGAGCGAAGAAAGCTGCTGGCAGGTGGGCAACAGGGGAGGCAATTTGAAGAAGGCTTAAGTTAAGCTCGGTCAGGCATGGCAGCCCTGAGCTGAAGGACCAGATTCTGTGATGGGACACATGCCCTTTAACTTCTATATCCGCTTACAGGGTTTGAGAAATGCCGGCATCAAAAGGGAGCAGAAAGCCTTCTTTTCATCCCTCCTGCATTTAATTTTTGACAGTCTTTTCTCCCCTCTTTTATTACATCAGCTGTTTCTTTTTATCTTTGAAGAGTTTTTCACTGTATGTAAAATCTCCAGACCTAAACCACGGGTAGACATAATTACGTCACTTTGTATTTAACTTAACCCTTGCTGTTTGTTAGCCCCACAGTATCAGCCATGACACGTTTTCCTGGGCAGGGTTGTAAGTGATGTATTTTCACGAAGGAAAAAAGGATGAAGGTTTTGAATAGAGTAAGTGGATTTACTTCAATGAAAGCAGGCAGCTTTGGTGTTTAATATGTTAACCCCCGGTCTCTGAAATTGTTTTAGGGTCCTTCTGTCTTGAGATGGTAAAAGACTGGAAGGGAATTAAGGAGACCAAAGAAAGTCCCTTGACATTTTCACGTGCTGAAGTACCAGGCAGGCGGTCCTGCTTTATACAATGCCATCTTCCTGTGTAGAACAATTAGTGCTAATATGGTAATGATAATTGTTTCTGTAAATTATTCTTAATTAACTATTTATGTAATAAGGTACTTAAGAATCTGTATTTAACAATTTTGAGGGCGCTTTTCCCTTGCTAATTGGTTTCCCTATATATTTCTTTCCTGTGCTAGTGACTGTCTTCTGTTCGGCATTAACGGTGTGACATCCAGGCTTAAAATTTGGTATAGATGATCTTTAATTAACACAAAATGGTGCATAAATGATCTAGTAACAGGTGGGTTCCATCCTTTAGCAGTGCTGTAATTGCCGATTGCTGGGTTTTCAGTGAAATAATGAAACTCTAATACAGCTCCCAGCTTGTGGGGCCACCGGTCCTTCCCAGTACTGTCACCCGGCAGCTTTCAGCAGGTGACAGTATGCCCCTCTGCTTTTCAGATGTTTAACTTTATTCTGTGCCAGATGTGAAAGTGCCATTTGGGGAGTCTTCTGTATCCAACTGGCACGGCCAAGTCAAAAGTAGAAAGGGGAAAAATGTTTAACCCAAAAGCTGGGCAGCCAGTTTATGTGGGTGTTCCTGAGCAGGAAAGAGAATAAGAACCTCCAGGTCTCTGGCCTCGTTTGGTTTTGCTTAATATATTTTGAAGGGGTATTGAAGCAAGGTAAGGGAGCGGGAAGGGCCTGCTACATCATGTGCTCCTTGATTAGCTCCTGTTGTTCTGGTTTGGAGGTTTTTCTCATCTTGACAACGTCACTTGCTGCCCTGCTTTTCCCCCATTTTTTATTTGTTGTTGGTTTGGGTTTTTTTGTTTTGTTTTGTTTTGTTTTGTTTTTTCACTTGTGTTATGTAAGTAGCATATACCAATATTTTATGTAGGTAATTGGCTGAGATTGCTCTACACTGCCTAGTACAAAGTGTGCATTCTCTTTTTAGGGTGGATTATGTTTATTGTGCTCGCCACATTGTTTTATGTGCACAGGGTGCTTATTGAATGGGTGGTGTAGTCAGAGGGATGTTAGATTCCATTCTTAGCATCATTAGTGCTGTTTTCCTCACCGATTTTCATCAAGCTATAGCTTAATTTGATTCACTTGGTTCTTTTGCAAAGCAGCTCCTATCTGGTGTATTTCCCTTCTGTTGCTTTTAAATCCAGCAGTGTCTCAAAATGCTGAGAACCTAAGTATTTTTAGCTTTGTTTTTCCTCTTTTTCTTTTTTTTTTAACATGCTCTGAGCATCCCAGGATTTCAGTAATACAGCCAATCAGTTAAAGCCAAATACTGATAGCTTTACAAGTTAATTAGCGCCTCAGTTCATCAGCAGGCACGCTCAAATTAATACCAGAGTAAGCATATCAGAATCTCATCTTCCATTTGCATTTAGTGAAGGTGATTTTGCAATATGTTAATTTGTATTGTGTGCAGAGTGTATTTAATTTCCAGTGCTTGCTTTTTTGTATTTTTTTTTTGTTTTGACCTATTTAAACCCAGGGTTTAAAATCTTGCAGGAATTGGCTTGTAAAGAATATTAAAAAAAAAACAACAGTCAATGGTTAGGATTAATTCTGATTAAACAACGCTGACAATTATTTCTCTAGTCACTCATTGGGAAGGGTAGGTTATTTCTTTGACTATCTTGGCTGCTTTTTAAGTATATGCATTTTAGGGCTCTTGATGTAAATAAAAGTAACTACATGACTAAAGTACGAAAAAATAACTTTAGCCTAATCAAGCCTTAATTGTGTGGATTAGTAAAACCTACAATATTTAAGATACTTTGCAGGAGTAATAAGCTATTCATAGTCAATCCATTGCATCCTTAGATTTTTGCTACACAGGCTTTTCTTTCAAGGACTGAAAGAAATGGTGGAAAGAAATACTTAGAACTGATGGTGAGCTCTGGTATGTATGAGAACAAATAATTGGGATTTCAGAGACTCGATATTTTGGGAAGAGTACAGATAATTACTATTTATTGTTGTCCCCTCAGCTGCAGCATATCAAGAAAAATGAGCTAATATAAATTTCTCTTCCTTTAGAGATGATTAGTGTGGGAATACTTAATCAGGAGTTGTCTGCACTGCTGCAGAAGACTCTATCCAAAGGCTGTTGGTGAGCAGGAAGCCAGAAGTTCAGTCCTGGTCCTTCCTCATCAGACTCAAGGAAGGAAAGTCCTTTAAGTCTAATTTTAGACCACTGCAGCAATGCTTAGGACTGAACATGGAGGAAATTCATCAGTACTGCTCCACAAGCTATATGTCCCTAACCTAGGCAGGCAGTTATTCCCAATGCTGATATATGGATTTGGAGTATATTAAAAGCAGGAATCAGGACCATGTCTCTCAAGAACACCGCTCGTGTCTGTGTCTGGGTTTTTAGGAGTATTCTTTGGGGGGTTTAACATATGTACTGCATATATTGTGTGCCATCATGTCTTCCTTAGGTTTTCTTAGGTTGGAGCAGAAGTAAAGGAAATCTGAGTTTAGCCTGTTTATGGTAAGCACACTAGGTGGAAAAGATTGCCCGTCTGCTGGAATATAGACTTTTATCAGAATTTATTGAACAGGGTACAGGTAAATGTTTCTTTCTTTTAATCAAGGTTGATTAAATTACAATCAGAAAGATGCCCCTGCTCCCTTCGGCACATCACAACCTTGTTATCATCTCAAATTCATCTGGCCTTTCAAGAGAGGGTTTTATTAGCTCTTCCTAATCCCCAAATAATTACTCTAGACAAAGAGCTATTTGTAGAGAACATCTTGTCTAAAGAAAAGGGATTCACAAGAATTCACAGGCCCTAATAAATTCTCTGGTGCTCTGTGACGTGAGTTTCCCTGGTTGTCCTTGATCTTAAATCACAACTGGGTCACGCAGCTAAACAGCTGGTTGGGAAATGGAACCTCTGTCGACAGAGATGCCTCCTTCTTGGGGTCACGGGGTTGAAATTGTATTCTCGGTACTTACAGTCTTGTGTTTGAAAAGGAGCACGAACTTTTTGAGCAGAGAGGTGAAAGGGAGAGGAGACTTCTTGTAAGAGTTTGCAGTTGTCCTTAAGCACACAGTGAGGCATGGTTGCACAGCCTCCAGAAGTCATTTTGTGGCCTGCATATAGTAAGATTTCTAATTGGGCTTCACGGTTGATTTAGGGGACTAGAACATCTCTCCTTCAAGGAAAGGCTGAGGGACTTGGGTCTTTTTAGTCTGGAGAAGACTGAGGAGGGATCTGATCAACACCTATAAATGCTTGAAGGGTGAGTGTCAGGAGAACGGGGCCAGTACAGGACAAGAGGAAATGGGCACAAACTTGTACATAAGGAGTTCCACCTAAACATGAGGAGGAACTTCTTTTCTTTGAGGGTAACAGAACAATGGAATGGGCTGCTCAGAGAGGGGGTGGAGTCTCCTTCTCTGGAGACATTCAGAACCCACCTGGACATTGCATCTGCTTTGGCAGGGGCGTTGGACTAGATGATCTCCAGAGGTCCCTTCCAACCCCATAGCATTCTGTGATTCTGTGAAAAGTTCCTTATGCCATGTATGTAAGTGACTGAAGGGTGCAATGCAGGCTTCAGGGTGCATAGTCCTCTGTCTCCTCACTCCATTGATGGAGTCCATGCTACACCAGCTCCCACACTCCTTCTGCATCCCATGGGAAGAGCCGAATCTCCGAGGCTGAGATTCAGAAGAGCCTTTAAAGTTTCTACTTTTTTCATTACAGATACCTCTAAAAAAGGTTCCTTGTTTCAGAGTTTACCGTATTTCAGGCATCAGCAAATTTTTTGGGGAGTTATATTGTAGCGACAGTAAAAAACCAAAAAAACCCAAACAAACCTAGACTATTTTATATACTTTGAGGTCGTTTACTTATTTGCTAATGAAATGCTCACTCATACTTGGACTATCTGCTCACACCTAGTCCTGTTTTAAGAGAAAGTGCCTTTACTACTGCAAACAGAGGAATTAATCATAACTGCCTTGTTCTACAAAACACACTCCCGGTGATGGAGAAGGTCTTTTCTTTTTTTTTTTTCCTCCTCAAATAAGGAAACTTAAATTACTTAAGGGACTACTTAGCTTCCACTGGTGCAATTAGATTAATGTAGGAGGAATTTTGATTTATTTCCAGAGATGAATATATGTTTCTAGGTCAGTAACTCTATTTAGAACAAAAGGTCTTAAGATTTTTGGAAAACTAATCCAAATGTAGAAGTTAGGTGTGCTGCTCTCCGTTTGAATTTCAGTTTAGTCTTCATCTGATTTTTATATAGATATATATTTTCTTTTTTTTTCATGAGTCAAAAGGTGTTAAAGCTGAGAAGTAGTAAATGAATTTACAATGAGGGGAAGTGGCAATAAATCAGTGATCTTCATTTGCACTGCCAGAGGACTGATGTCAATCACCCTGAACCAGTAAGGTAGGCCAGGAAGGCGGCAGACAGAGAGGCAGTGATGTTTGCAGGCGGTAAAATGCTACCCAGAGCAGCAGAAAGGAAAGATAGCAGTGAAGCATTGAAAAGTTCTGATGAGATTGACTAACTGGGCAATGAAACAGCAGCTACATTTCAATGCTGATAATTTAAAACAATGCACATAGAGGGGAAAAATAGAAATAAATTTAGACAGGCTGTGGTGGGCTCATGTTTCTCAGCTGCCACTTTGGAAGGATAACCTGAAAGTTTAGTTCTGTAAAACTAAGTGGGCAAGTGTTCACTGTTCCTTTGAGCAGAAGCCACATGGGGCGGGTGGGAGCTGGGTTCAGGGGGGGGTTCATATGCTCCATCACCTGGGACTCATGCTACAGTATGGCCTAGGTTGTGTCAAATGCTTAAAGTTCAAAAAGCAGTTGGTCAAGGTCAGTGGCTTAAAAAAAGTATATCAGAAGCCACTAATTTGCAAAGCTGTTCCTTTCTTTGGGGAATGGGAGGGTGTTTCAAGGTGGTATCACTGTCTGCTTTTACTTAAGGAACTTTATTGATGTGTTCAACATAGGCTGCTGATTGCTTTAACATCCATCTCTAGTCAGTGGATCTCTAGGGGGTGATTTGGATTTTGGTCAGTTCTTTAGTGATGGGTGCTGTGGTGTGGAGTTTCACCTTGAGATAATGCCATGTCTGGGATGGAGAGATCCTTCGGTGAACTGTGATTATTGACAGAGAGGTATGAAATGTCTTCTCAGCAAGATGGTTTCCTTCCTATCACTAGAAAGGTGGATTTGATGGAGCAAGAGTTTGCCGCCTGTCAGATCATGACTCCCTTTCTAGGAATCAAAACCAGATTTCTGGGTTTGGCCCCATCTGTGCAACTTGGAGAATATATCAGAAAGGGTGGGAATTTTATCAGCTGAAACAAAATTAAACCTGCAGTGTGTTGCAGTGTGTATGACTTTTTTTGGTATCTGCTCACAAGCTTCATAATAAAATTACCAAGATTTGAGCTTTGGAGAATTGAAAAAATCAAACAATTAGTTGAGGCTTTCTTTGAATATTCAGGATGCAATGCGAGACTGAAAATTAACTGATGTTTCTTGTGGGAAAATATCCTCTGGCAAACTACAAAATGTAAATTTTGTGGAAGTTATATGTATCTGTGCTAGTTTAAAAAAAAGAATAAGACAATCTTCTTACCCATTAGACGCTCAGGATCATAAATTTTCCTCCTCATAGCTAAGCTGCCATTGGGATTTTATGGTAGGTCTTGGCTTAAAAAACAATTTCACCCCCTAAAAAAAAAACCCAACTCTTCCTCCTCCCCCAGGAATCCCTTTCTCAGTCCTCAGACACCAAGCCGAGACCCAGTCTGTGTCCCCACTCCCTGGAATCTGCTGCCACTTACAACCACTCTTGAGCACAGTTGCAAAGATTTGTGACTGAGCTAATTACCAGACGGTATCTGAATTTACAGCCTGGCAGTTAATTATTTGGTATATGCCATCTACTGTAGTTTACATGTAAACAATTGTTAGAAAGCAAAATAATCCTCCATGGTAGAATGAGTGCGTTCTGTAGAGTATTCTCTGTTTGCATCTCGGGAGCAGGATGCTCTTCTCATGTTTTGGCTTCTTGGGGGGGTTTATAAATTGAGCTGTTGCCTATATTGCTTATGCAGTTGTAGTCCAAATACTAATCCTGCAATATAGTTTAGGCTCCTTTTGTATTCATGATAGGTTTTATGAACGTTTTTTTGTTGCTGGTGATGTCAGCAGAATCTCTCTATTGAATTATGGATTAGATATTTAATCAAGGTCTGCGCATTATTACACAAATCGTTCCTTCTTGTTTTCTCCTGCAAAATTCCGAAATAAATAAAAAGATTGATTTGCAGTGGAATTGAGTGAGCAGCTGATAAATAAAATTCAGTTGTGCATCTTCTACCTCTGTCTGACAGCGTGCAAATACAAGATGTGAGGTGTGTGTCCAGCAGGCCTTCCTTCTGGAAACCAAAGAGATTTCCTGTATCGGTAAGGAAGGAATAGAAAATTCAGATTCGTTTCCACTGACTCTGATGCACTTTTTTGGAGGTGTTCCTCCAGATGTTAGGGTTAAAACATCTGTTTGTCCTGGTGTTTCTTTTCTCAGCATCTTGAATCATAGTGGAGTTGTGGCTGCAAGACCAGACCAGGACCACCAGACTCACTGGTTTAGCAATTACTTCTGTTTTTATTCCAAATTATGGTTTTGTCCAGCTGTCTTTTAAAACCCTTTCTGTGAGTTGCTAGGATACATTTCTAAAAGTGGAAACTGTTTACACAGCCTCAATATGAAAAATCTTTGTATTTCACTTATTTCTTGCCAAGGCCTCATTACAAGGCACTGCTGAAGTTTACCAAGCTCTCAAAATTGTCACACAATCCTGTTTCTTTGTTGGTTATAATCAGAGAAATACAGAGCTGATTAAATGAGTCTTGTTTTTGTCTGCTATTATTAAACTCCTTTGCTGAGCTTTCCTAGTTGGTTCTAGTTGAAGTCAAGCTGAAACGGCTCCCTTTTGGCCACGGGCACGTGCGTCTGTGCTCTCTGCTTTCCAGACACCTAAGATTTGAGACTGTGGAAAGGTGAAATCAGAGCATCTGAAACAAAGTCCAAAACCATGGGTTTTCTTGAGGATAGTATTGACTTTTTAGGTAAAGAACTTGAAATCTGTGCAAGTGAGGGCTGGGTTGAAGAGGCAGTGCAGACCCAGCCAGTGTCAGTGTTAATAGTGCATAATATGGTCAAGTTTTCTTCATCTTACAACATCTATTGTCACTTTCCTTATCTTATACTGTTCAGTGTTCTAAAATCTGAAGAGTTTTTTTTATACCTATGATAGTCTTTTAACTATAAAATCTATACAGTATTAATATTATTTCAACATGTGACTTTATATTTTGATCTGCTGCTTGAAGCTGGCTGCCAATGTTTTTAATATTGAATAGAGTTTATGGTATCGTGCAGGTGGGTGACTGAAAAAAAGAAGTGGCATTTAAAGTTTGAAATTTTTCTTATATGGTGGTTCTGAGATTAGGCTTGTTAGCCACCGTTGTGATTCTTTCAAACCAGCCCAATAGGCAGTTAAATAACTGCTACAGACATAATCAACAATCAGATTACATTGAATGCCTGCAGACTCCACCAGAAAGGTCTAAGGGAAAACTATTTAAGATGAAACAAAACATAGCATTTAAATCCTGGCATGAGAAGCAGCCAGACAAAGGCAACACAGATCGTGGTCCGATTACCCCTGTAGAAGAACATTTAGAAAATTAATATTAGGACATTGGTAATTGAAAGCATTTAGAAGTATTAATGCCTGCCTTTTCTTACCTTTGATTAAAAAGGTCTTTGACAGAACATGGCTGTGCCTGTACGTGGTGCCTCAAGCAATTGCAGGAATAATGGCTCAAATGTCTCAGGTCTGTGTCCAGCAGGTGCCGGAGACTCAACTCTCATGGGTGGGACACAGCTTCATAAAATTTCATGGTGGCCAGAAACACACAATTGTTATTAAAAGCTTCTAAAAGTAGCTGCTTGGTTGATGAATTAGTTTCGTCCTCTAACGATTTTTTTCAAGTGGTGCCTTCTCTCTGGGTTGTTTGAAGGCAGCCTGAGGATTTCTTAATACACAAAGGTGACAGACCCTCAAAAGGGTTCAAGTCTTGTGTGTTTTCCTCTGTTGTTCAGGAACAACTTCTTAACTGAGAAAAAGTAAAGCTGTTCCCTCCTCTCTGTCCTGGAAGCACAGAATCCTATAAATTATAGACTATATAAACTATTCCCACTGACCTAGGAGGAGAACCTGCACATGGCCTTTGTGCCTTTTGCGTCTTGCTGTGGGCAATGCTTTGAGGAGCATCTCCTCATTTTCACTTACCAGTAACGCTGCTAGAACGGCATAAAAGAAAAACACAGCAAAGCGAAGAATTAGGCTCATCTTTTTTTTGCCTTAGGAGTGATAGTGATATACATTTTTCAGTTGCACCTCCTGGCAGTGTGTTAGAAGATGAAATATTGGCTTAGGCAGCACTTAGTTGGGGGAGGAAAGTTAAAAGATTTTACTTCTGCTAAGCCTAAAGTTTTTAGGATATTTAGTAGGGATACAGTTTGTAAAACAGTGGAATCCATCACGTGGCTGCTGATAAAAGCAAGTACAGGTAAAAACAAGGGGAAATCCACAGGTAATCTGAATACTGCAGCAGGGAACAGTGGAATGAAAGAAATGCTGATCCCAAAGACCTTTTCCTTTCCTGCAGTAGCATTGAAAGCCTCAGAGATGTTATTTGTTCTTGTCATTATATGATCAACTAGTCACAGATGGCCTTGGCTGGGTAATGAACTTTTCCATCTCCCTGTTATTGCGCGAGTGTTACCTGCAGCTTGGGGCCATTCTTAATCTCTCACTAGAAGGGGTTAGATCTTGCTGAGTGTGTGGATGATCTAAGTCATTGTATACCCCCCCTTT
>VZTM01018232.1:0-15369 GCA_013400555.1 Jacana jacana
AGAATTATTAAAAGCAGAATAAAAAGCTTAGTTTAGAAATAGTGATTTCTGTTGGATGATTTAACCAGTTACAGTAGTAGCTTTGAGGACTGCTGGATTTTTTAATATCTAATTAAAACTGATGAAAGAGTCCCTCAGTGTTTGTACCTATTCAAAAGGAGCCGTCAAACTTCAGAAAGTTTGAAGCTAAATCTTATGGAATTTATAACTGAAATGGAGTTCCATTCAAATCACTAGGAAATGTTTTATTTATTTTAATTTCAATCTTTAAAGCATTTTTTTGTAAATTAGCTTTATTCCAAACCAAATTGTCCAAGCTAGACAAGAAAAAATTAAATATTAACTTTTGAAAAATGCCAAATGGGCACTTCAATAACTGTAAAAAGCATGATTTCTTTATGTAAAATACATTTGTCAGAAATGACCTTTTCTTAGTTGCAGTCTCAGTTTCAACAAATCATACTTTCCCAATAATTTCGTTTATACACTGCTAGAAATCCCTTGGCTTTCTCTATATCAGTGATATTTGAAAGAAAAGTACCACTCCCTACTTAGGTGATCCTGGGTAACTCATGGTAATGAACAGCCCTTGGAGAAACATGTTTTATGTCGTCCTTCAATGTCTTCCTTCCACTGTATTATAGCCTTGAATCGTCTGTGCAAATTGATGAACATTATCATCCATGACCCAATTCTTCTCTGACAGAACTGGAACAATAATAGTTTCTTGATTCCACATTTTTCTGTCTAACTGGGCAGGTTGTTACTTGGGGCCACACCTGCCACTTACATTGTGTTTCTCCTTGCTCATAGGGTAGTCATCTGGTTACTACTAATCAATATTAATTATGAATATTGTTTCAAGGAAAGAAAACCAGAAAATTCTTATAGAATTTAACTACTTGAAAAGCTGGTATGGAAATCACAGATAAACCTTTATCAGAACAAATAGTTGCAGAGTTACACTCAGCTGTCATTACATTATTTTTTATTTAAAAAATAAATAAATATTGCTCATAGGGAAATTTTCTTTCTCCATGGAGATATCATTACTTTTCTTGGTTATAAAGAGGCTGCCACAGCAAGCTGCACATTTGTCTAACATTCTAGAGGATAACTTTGTCTATGGTGAAATACACCAGTTTGCTCAGCAGTACTGAGTCAAACAATTGCTTCAGTTCATACAAAATCTTTTATTCTCTGGACAACGTAACCTAAAAATAGGAACACAAAAGAGGCTCTTCTCCATTTTAAGAGTTTTTTTTTTCCTGTGTGTAATAGTCAAGGATGTTATACCTGCACTTAGATAGCGTTAATTTCCAGTGCCCTGAAAAGCAGAGTAATAACTAAAGAGCACAAGCAGTGCCAATGACTCATTCTTTTTCTTTCATGATCTCTGAGCTGCAGTATGAAACACAGATTAATAAACACAGCAGCTTTCCAGTAAACGGTATTTTTTTAGCTTTCTGCAGTGTGCAGGATGGCAAGCTGGAACATCAATATGTCTTCAAAATCACTTAAGTGCTTGTCATCAAACTGAGGATTAATTGCTTCACAGTAAACTTGCACACAAGGTATAGGTTCCAATTCTCTGAAAAACATAATGATCCTAGAGCTCTGCAAGGTGCCAAGCCTGACATCTCAGGAGGCTGAAAAACTGTACTTAGCCATAAAACATAGAGATCACAGAGAGAGCCAGCTCGAGCGTGACTCATATCCTTCCATCAAGTCACCTCTCTTCCAAATGGCAAGTGCTGCTTCTAAAGTTGAAGGGTCCTTTTGCCTGCCTTAGACAGGCACTCTCTATTCCTGGCTGCAGGAAACTCTGGCAACTAATACCTGTGGTGGCGACAGTGCTCTGGAAAAAAACTGTCAATGCCTGTTAAATAGTGACAGCTGCTAGGATTTCCTAGCAACGTGCATTTGTTTCTTTGTTTAATTACTTGGATAAAGCTGCTTGATACATGGGTGATGAAGATCACTTCTGCCACAACCACTACCAATGTCCACATCTCTCTCTCCAGTCAAATTTGGTGTTAATCTCCAGAATCAGTATATTGATGTCTTCTTTCTCACAGCTGCTTCCTTTTCACAGTCCTCTTCTGCCTTTTCATAATTCCAAACTGTCAATTGCAATTTCACTGTTGGTCTTCTTTTGCTACATTTCCATTTCAGATGAAATAAATAAGATGAACTGATATTAAATGCCTTTGTGTAAGCAACAAAAAAACCCTAGTAAGATGACTATTCTGATTCACACCAGAAGAGGGTAAATTGTGGCTTTTGCTTTATATCTCCTTTCCAGATACCGACCCAGCCTCAGCAAAGACTGAAGTGCATCCCTTTATTAGTCTAAAATATGGACATTTTAGACAAATTATCTAACCTTCAGGTTTTTTTTTCTTTTTCTTTTTTTTTTGAATTCACCGAAATGACAAGTTAATTAAACATGGGAACAAGTTTAACCTGCAAAGGATTGTCAGGAATCCCCCACCACTCCCTGCAAATTTAATGAAATCCAGGGCTTCATTTAAGAAATTCTGGGTTTCCGAAACTGTACAGCTTTGTTATGTCT
Organism: Jacana jacana; assembly: GCA_013400555.1. Taxonomy (NCBI): domain Eukaryota; kingdom Metazoa; phylum Chordata; class Aves; order Charadriiformes; family Jacanidae; genus Jacana; species Jacana jacana. The sequence goes on from VZTM01018232.1 coordinate 2,576, forward strand.
TTACCACCTGCATGTAAATAAAGTAGAACACCTTTTGTAAATTGGTAAAAAATAGTTGAAAAGGAATCCACCTCAAGACTGGAACATGACAGGCAATACTTCAGATTCCCCAGTCATGTCTTGTCCTGTATGAGTGCTAAAAGTAGTGAGTTTTTTTCAAGCTTGTCTAGATTTACCAGTATGATACTTGAAATATGTATACAATCTGCACAAGATGTTTCAGGTAAAATGTCCCCTTCCAACTCATTATAAAAAGTATTTCTAACCTTTAAATATCAGAGTTTCTTGAGATAGTTTATTCTTTCCAGTCCTGCAGGAACTGTTTGCACTGAGCCTCCAACTGCCTCGTCACCGCACCAGACCACTGAGCCCTGCATGTGGCTGATGAAGTATTTCAATCTGCTTTAGGATTAACCTGTTCTTCTTATGGCACAGCACCTACTGTATGTCAACTGGAAAAAGCGATTAACTAATTTTCAATTTGTTTGTGGACAGACTCTCATTTATAAAACAAACAGGCAAATCACTTCAAACAGGGAGAACACTCAAAGCTAAGTGCTATATTTCTTCAGCCAATACCCAATGACCTTTCAAGATGAAAGGATAATAGTCAACACAGAAAAGGAAGAAAAAAAGCCCTGTGTGCTGTTTGCAAGGTTTAGAGGTCACTTGGCTAGAGAGAGAGAAGGATACAATGGAGGCTGCAGAAAACACTGCAGAGGCAAACATGGCAGTTCGTTTAGATTTTTTTCTTCTGAGCTTCACCATTCACCACTGGCCTTCTTCATTTAACAAGAGCCTCTGTTCCCCTCACTAAGGGTATGTTCTGTTTATTGTGTGGCTGAGGCTCCACTTATGTATCAGCTGTCTATCTGCACTCCTCTTTGGAGAGCAAATAATTGGTCAAACCCAAAAGCAAAATGGCAAGCTTATCCCATTCAACTGTCTGGTGATCATATGACAGGGCTGAGAGAATATGATGGGGGGCTCACAAGACAAAGTAAGATATTATTCCCAGTGAAATCCTGTGGCTACATGCACCTCTCTCTGCAAGTACAATCAGGGTCTTTGTTCGGCCGTGAATCCTGGGAGTCAGCTTGCCTCTCCCATTGAGAAAACTCAAAGCAATTTCCCACACTTGAAGCAAGGCATCCCTGGGCCATAAAGATTGTTCTGTCCTCAGAGCACACAACAATGTTTAGACAGAAATAGAAAATGAAAAACAAATTCCCTTTTCATTTTACTGACCTTCAGAAACTGTACTCTTAAAAGTGGACACAGCAAAATGCATTTTCACCATCAGAACCTGAGTCTTGACTACAGAGAATATGCTTTCAGAAAAAACTTTATCCCCTGTCCAGTTTTATTAAAAACTTTCCATACTGCTTCTCTGGAAAGAAATCAGTGTTTGTCAGCAAAAGTACCAGAGATGTTAGTTACCTCCTACACATTTTACTTTCTCACACTTTCACTCTTGTCCATACACACATCCACCCTCACACAGCCACCAAACTAACTACCCTTCTCCCACATGCAGCCTGAGAGACAACCCTGATGACTGTCGAGATATGTTAACCTTTTTTCATGATAGTTGCTGTACTGATAAACGCAGAACTGACCACTGTTTTAAAAGGTGGAAGTCTGCATTCCAAAGTCACCTTAACATTATCATCAGAAGTTATCTTTTCATAGAATCATTTAGGTTGGAAGAGACCCTTGGGATCATCAAGTCCATCTTTTACCTCTAAGCTATTCAGTTTTCATTTAAAAAAAAGAAAAAAAAATGAAAAAAGCAAAAAGCTGATGAAGCATTGTTCAGCCTTAACATTAGTTTCTGTACAGGACCAGCACATTACCTTCTATATTTTACTACTCACCTGAAATATTACTTTTTATTGTAACTACTTTTTTCACTTCTTGCACTACTTGCAAAAAAACCCATAGAGATTAATTAAGTTTCTGCTCTCTGAAAGTTGTCCCTCTAGATTTAAGCTGTTTTGCTATGAAACTCAAGATTTTAGGGAGAGAAGGAGTATCGGGATGGTAGGAAGGTTAGGCTCCCTATTTAACAGGAGATTAGAAAAACTGTGTTTGTTTAGCCTAGTGAAACAAAGACTGAGAAGGAATGGAAGCTAGTCTATAAATACATCAGCAGGGTAAACATCAGGAGAGAAAAGAACCATTTAAGTGAAACGCCAGTGTTGTCACAGGAACAAATGGATGTGAACAGCTGGAAATAAATTTAGCGGGAAATTAGAAGAAACATCCCAACTCTTAGAGCAGTCAGGTTCTGGAACAGAGCCTTTTGCTAGGAAAAGATAGGACAAACCCCCCCAAATAATAGTTTTGAAGGTGAGGTTATTAATGAATAAGTTTTCTGAAAGGTAAGAAAATATGTTAAAGAATTTCAAAGACTTTCTCCAGCCTTGTGTTCTCAGGAATGTTTTGATGGTTTTATTTATTTTTATTTGCCATAACTGAAAAACCTGAATGGAATTTCAAAAGGATGATAAAGGAACCAGGTGTGGAAAAGAAGTTAATTAGGTCTCTAATTTCTGCCTGGGCTCCTTTGAAAATCCCAGAGTTGAATTGGATCTTTTTAGATATAAGTGAGGATTACATTACCTTGCTCTTGAAAAAATCAGTATTCCTCTGGGGAACCAAAGCTCTCAGACAATTCAGGGAGATACCAGAAGAGTGACTAAAAGGTGAGTAAAGTGTGTTTGAGCATCCCTCCCTCCCCATGAACAGCTCTCAGATGTCCACAGTCATAAATGTCTACCTGCTGTAACCCACAGCCCAGGGGTCCAGCTATCTGCAGCCCAAGGCCCAGCTCTCTGAAACACAATTATATGACCTTGGCTTGGTTTTACAGCAAAAAATGTTGCTGAGCTCCGGGAGAGCTCCTACGCTGAAGATGTGCATGATAAGAAAAGTGAAAAAACCAACACATAGGAGAAATTTTTGAGACAATACTAGTTACCAGCCCAGGGAATAAAGAGAAAATTAGCAATGTGAAACCATAGAAAATGCGGAGAAAAAAAGAAGATAACTGAAAGGTAGAACTCAGCAAGAGGCTTGTTCAAAGGCTGACACGCCTCTCCCTATCTGAAGGGTTCTTGGACAGCAGAGACTCACGGAATCCTGGAATTGTCAGAGTAGGAAAGGACATCTAGAGATCACCCAGTCCAACTCCAAGTCCCCTGCTAAAGCAAGATTGCCCAGAGCACATCACTCAGGAGTGCATCCAGGTGGGGCTTGAAGGTCTCTAGAGAAGGGGACTCCACACCCTTCCTGGGCAGCTTCTGCCAGGGCTCTGGCACCCTTACAGGAAAGACGTTATTCTTCATATCTGAATAGAACTACCTATGTTCTAGCTTGTGCCTGTTGCCTTTTGTCCTGTCGCTGGGAACCACTTATCCAGCACCTGCATGTTAATAATTGATCTGGTAAAACAGTAGTCTCAGGTATTAGCCAATACACCTAACTAACAAGAATATTAACCAACAAATATTCATTGTAAACTGCAAGCTCTGGTATGTGTTGATAAAATCCCAAACCCAAAGGGAATTCAGCAGAGCAAGGGAGGAAGGGTTATATTATATGAAGAGAATTTCAGAATACAATCTTAGGATTTGGAGGGCCAAGACATCCATTGACAAGCTCCCTTTGAACTTTTTAGTCATGCTAACTTTTTAAAATACTGCCCCACTGACTAGTCTACCCCAAATTCTTACCACCTCACAAAGCTGACAAGGCATACGGGTAAGATTTAAAATTTTTTGTCAACTGTCACCTTGACTGTGGGCTGGAAGTAGTGCCTGGTTTGTGACAGAAAAGAGGACTTGAAGGATTTCTGCTTTCACCACAGTCATGGCCTTCCACCACATCCATACATGCCCAACTGATCCCTGTCAGATCAGATTGGCTCCTTACTCCTTAATAACATCTGCGTTGAAGAGACAGGTGAACACATTTGTATCTAACGTGTTAGAGCTGCACTGCAAACTTTGCCTTTCTCATGGTAATGCTGCAGAGAAGCATCTGTAATAACTAACAAGATGGTACAACATCGAGCAATTTGCCTGGAGACTGTAATTTACACAGTTGCTAAGAGCAGTACCTAATAAATATGGTTTGAATAGAAATGCTAATGAAATAGAGCCGGATGCTTGTTATGTCATTTAACACTACTGCACATACTTCATCCTTTTCAGGATTCTCTTTATTGTCATTGAGGTCTATACCTGTTTTTACTGCAAATCAGATAAATGCTGTCACATGGCAGGAAACAGTGAACAAATGTAGTGGTGTAAGGTTACATTCAGCTGGACACCATCTACCTGAATGATTAATTGAAGGTGTATGCAAAAAGCCACTGAAACTCAGCAGCTCTGTCAAACAGCAAAAAATCAATAAGAACACCACTGTCTTGGTCTGTTGTACTTTTGTGAGAAACACAAAGACAAATCAAGGATATATTTTCAAACCTGCCAGGAAGTCGTTGCAAGATGAAAGCCTTTTATTTTTTTCCCACTGAATTATAGCTTCTATTAATACAATGGCATCTGCAGTACGGACAGAATCTAATATGCAACATTCTTCCCGTGCCTTTCATCATCCCTGAGGTTTTCAATGTATTCTTGTTCAACCTTTAGTTAAAGATCATTGCTACTATACAATCAATTTTTGCTGGTCTCCTGAGTGATGCATAAGATTTAACTGGTGTTGCAGCAGAAAGAGGTGCATTTTGGCACAAGGTATTTACATGTATGTGACATGTCCCATGTTCACAGATATTGCTGGGATATCCTGATGAAGGAACACTAATTTCTAGAGGCAACTGTCCACATGAAAGACCAGCTTGTTTATAGTTCTTGTCCACCCACATGCAACTCCTTTGCTGGGATACTAGTGGGAAAGCAGCTTTTGTCTTGATTCGCTGAACCAGAACCAATTGGTACTTCAGGAGGGGTAGAGCAGTATCTAAATTACCCAGAGATGACACCCAGTGTATTTTCAGCAAACAAAAAAATCAAGAGACTGTGTTTCAAGCCAAGGAGCTCTACCCATATTGGGAACTACCAAAGGTAGCTAGCTTCTAATACTGACAGTAAATGTCATCAGCTCCAGTACTGGCTTTATCTATGAATGAAGAAAACATAATTTTTGATTTTTTTTTTCCCCCAAATAAAAGCTCCCAGTCTAATTTTTTTTTGAGGTTTTTTTGAGATTTGCAAGATCAAATGAAAGTTCTCTGAGAACTCTTGAATGCAATTCAAGAAGCTTCCTGATGCCATGTGAACTCATTCTGAGGCCAATGTATTTACCAGAAGACATAATGGATTTGTTCTTTAATCTTCTCTTTGAAATATTACAGTCATAGAATCAGTGGAAATAGTATAATGTCTCTGCTGACTAGCAGTACATGAATAAGCAAAGCTTACAATCTGAATTCTTGTTCAGCGGTTTTTAATGTTACTCAGAAGTAAATAAGTGTCAAATCCAGAAAGATTCACTAATTCACACATATAATCAATGCCTGAATAGTTCAATGAACTCTAATGAATGTAGGTTTCAGTGACATCTCTTACTGAAATAATGTGCTCAGCATAAAATAAATAATATTGAGAGTAATATGTCAATATAAATATGTGAAGACTTTGCATCCAAATTCTGAATGTACATTTGACACACAGATTTCTAGGTCTGAACACACTCAGACATACAGTGCAGCTCCTGCAAACTGGAGAGGACAAAAGCTCTTTGAAGAACGCTGTATGAATGCTCCTGACCTAGAAACAAAGAGTAGGTGAGACTAAAATAAGCTTCTTCTTTTTGATTAAAAAAATAGAAATTAGATGTAAATTGTGCTTACTGTGCTTGAAACAGACTATACCTAATGACCTGTTGCCAGGATTAACCAATGGCTAATGACTTGGAACTTGATAGTCTTTAAGGTCCCTTCTGACTCTAGCCATTCTATGATTTGATGACTTCTCCAGTAGCCCTGTTGACAAAGATGGCCACAGGGCAGAATAAAAAACTATAGAGATGTATACATTAAGCCCAGTGGCTTCTGTGTATGAAATTCTAAATCTCCTTGGAAGTTTCTTGACATTTCTGTGTAAGATGGAGTTCACATAACTTCACAGAGTTTATCTAATAAGATTAGATAGCTTCTCTAAGCTGATATAATCAGTAAAGAGAATATAGCCTTAATTGCAAGTGGAGAGAGATGGAAATCTCCAAGGGGTGATACATCCTATCCTAAAATAATAACTCTTAGGTGGAATAAATTGCTGTCTCGAGATACCCACTTCTCTCCATCATTCACGGTTCTAGCTAAGGTAATATTTCTGAGAGATCTCTTCAACGTCTCATATGTTTAATTATGTGCATAAGGCCTCTAGATGAAGACAGCTGATCATTACACTGCAGTGAGGCTGTAACTATATATCATGGTAGATCTTATAAGCCCTGTTTTGCTTTCATTTGTAGAAGAATGCTTAAGATGACTCAGAGATGAGATAAAAATACTATTTCAGTAGTAAATAAAGAAGTAGTTAATAATTTTAATATTCTTTATGACTGTTCAGGAAAATGGTTATGATTTTTGATCCAAGATAAGAAGCTAAAAACCCAGTTTAATTCTTACTCTTGCTTATAAAAAAGCAAGAAGAAAGTTAAGGAAAAGAAAAAAGAATTTTGGCGTCACTTTTGATTATGCAAACCAGAATATTTGGCAAAATTTAAGAGGAAAGAAAAAGACTTTTTGTTAATCAAATTCTTCATCAAAAAACAGCATTGTATTTCCCCATAGGAAGGACTTCTTTTTTATCACCTCTGTTAGCAAAATGTTTGCATATCAATTCATGAAACAGTGATCAGGTCGCAGAATCCCAGAGTCACTGAGGATGAAATACAGAATCAGGTATTTTTACACCCTGATAAGATGTCTCTGAGCCTCCTTTTCTCCAGGTTGAACAGTCCCAGCTGTGTCAGCCTCTCCTTGTATGACAGATGATCCTTTATTATCTTTGTGGCTCATTAGTGGGCTTGGTCCAGTATGTCCAGATCTCTCTAATACTGAGCAGCCTAGACAAAGCACTCCAGGTGTGTCTCACCAGGGCTGAGCAGAGAAGGATCACCATCCTTGACTTGCTTTACTCTCACAATACCAACTTTTCTCAGATATATATGTATACGTATGAATATATATATAGCAGGAAAGTACTGTTTTTCACAAATACAGTGTTACTAATAGTGTGAGAATAAGTATGTTCTGAAACTTTCAAATGAACTATTTGGAAATTTAAAAACATAGAAAAATGCTCATAATCAATCTGAAAACTATTTTTAATGTGGAAACTTTATTTATGATAACTAAAAAACAAATACAAAGAGAAAAATTGAAATTAAATATATTTTTTTACACTACCAGATTATTTTGAACATTTTTTTTCCTTAATCAATACATGAAATTTTTTTAGAATCCTGTAATTTATAACAATATAAAAAATAGTTTTTCCTGATGAAGTCTATAAACTGTTGTCAGTAAATAATCTCTACTATCTTTGAGTATATGAGAGAAATCAGTTATCTACTCGGAAACCACACAGTGTATACCTATGGAACATCAGGGCAAATGAGAATGTTAATACCAGTAGGAATCATAACCAGGGGACCTCCTATAGACTTGCAAAACCACAAAAGCTTAAGATTTTTCTGTAGCTAAAGGCAATGAACTGAGTATACTTAATTTGAACTTAGCTTTCCTCCCAGATTCATGTATGATTGAGTTTTTTGAGTCAGTACTGTTTGCTGGAGATTGTTTATTGACAAAACGCAGAAGGCTGATGTTAAAAGGTTAACATGAAATAAAACCAAAAAATACCAATAGAACAGAAAAAAAAAAAAAGGAAAATATAACATCTCTCTGTCCATACCATAAGAAAAATAACTGATATATTCACACTGCTATATTCAGTCTGGGCTTCAGAGAATGATAATTTACAAATAGATTGTCAGTTTGGTACTTCTTGTTTCAGCACAAAACATTCAAGCCTTATGAAATGGTGCATAAGTTCAGACACTACTGCCTGGTTTTGAAGACAAAACAAAACAAAAACCAACTTACTTTTAAGAGAGGTTCTTTCATTCAGTAAGTGAAATATCTGATCTACAATAAAACTACTGAAATGACAATAAAAATGTTACTACAAAGTTCTGGCATTGTGGTATAATAAAGGGAGATGAATTTGCCATTTGATATAGCCAGTGTATTGCCTAACACTGGATAACAATGGAACTGATTTACTCTTTTAGAGAGATTGTTGATTAGTTCTGAAGTCAACCAGCTGAAAAGGTTTCAGCAACATGATTTTGTGAAGCAACTTGCATTGCATGCTAATATTCTCTCAGGTGGGCTGTATTCAAGAAAATCATCATCTTTTCACAAAAAATTGCACAAGGATTTTGCCCTTTGCTCATTCCTTTTGTAGTTTATCAGAACTGATTTTACTGCGACGTACAGGATTGTCATATCTTTGTCAACAAACCTGTCATTTCTTTTACACTCCTAGAAAGCAATGGCTGAACAGGTGTTTGCATTTTAGAGCATACCTTTTCCAACTTTCCTTCAACTCTTTGGACTTTGTCTAATAAAAGCTCATTTATAAACATTTCTGACATTAACTGAAGTCCACAGACTGTCTTTTTCTTAAAGGACTAAAATATGGGGTAATTGTTGATGAAACACTAGTGACCTCACAAATGGGAAGGGTTTGAGGTTTTGTACAAGTAATCTTGTATTAAAAACAGAAGGTCTGTTGAGTCCTAGGAGTAAGACTCATTTATTTTTCTTGTTATTACTCTTCAAACCGCCAGCTCATTTCTCAAATAAGAGGACTTAATAGATGTCAGCATTGGGGATTTAAAATTCATTGTAAGATTTATGAATCTCACTTACAGGGTGAAGGATGGTCACAAAGGCCAAAATGACAGACACCTCCTGCCCCCATTCAGAGAAGAAGGAAGATTTGACAGAGAGCAAATGTTAGCTTCCTTTTAACCCCAATACCACAGAAGGTACACAGAGGTGTTAATATAATGCATATATCTCATGTTGTTTAAAGTTTGCCTGTGTTGTTGAAATTACTATTTATGTTTGGCTTTTGGGTTTTTTTTTGTCTGAGTAACATTGCATATGCTTAGATTTCTTTCATTGTATGGGTTATGGCCTCTACATATTACAGCCAACATTTTTTTTTTTAGTGTGTAATTTTCCAAGTAGTTTTTAAGAATAGGAAAATAAAAATAGGAAGTAGTAGAGTCCTTTTTGTACAGAGACTGAGCATTGGATCTGTAGAAAGAAGAACGTCTCTTATAATTTATTTCAACATGATTAAATGAGTACAGCAATTCATTTAAATAGCACTCAAGGAGATGTGAAAATGTTCACTCCCTTAAGAAAAGGAGAATTTTCTTCATATGACTGGCTCTCCAAATGACTGAGACTGTTACTGAAGTGTGTGTCATTGCGAAGTAGGATGCAAACAATGAAAAAGGAAACAAAAGACAGAGCCATCAGCTCTGACCTCATTGGAACAAAGCTGCTAAATGAAAAATGAACTCTATGCCTCTGGTCACAGAATTCTGTTTTAAATGAAGACAAACATACCGTGCAGTCTGCAGGGTTTTTTCTTTCAAATTGAAATCTGCTGATAGAATACAAATGTATTTTCCATGTAGAAATAGGTAAGGTTTTCTTTTCCCAAATTACTTTGCTTATATGGTCATTGTAGGAAGAACTGAAGGGGGTTCTTTAGTGGGCAGCATGGCAGGGCTTTGCTGTTTGGGACCCATCCCACCACTTTTGGACACCAGCCTCCAGCCAAGTAGCAGGGCAGGCTGGGGGGCAGCCAAAAAAAACCTATATTAAACATACCATAGGTACAGAACTGTATTTGAAGAGCACTTGAACTGAACTGCATTAAAGAATTACTTACACAAGGATTTGAACAAAGGTTTTCCTTTTGTGAACTTGATTGTTTACTAAGGGGATTACGCAGTAAATAATAGCTGTTGCCTTTTATAAAGTAGATAATAGCATATGTAAAATAGAATATATAAATTAACAACAGCAATTTTATATACTATAGATAAAGGAAAGGCAAAAGAGAAATGAAGAACATAGAACAAATTGTTCTTATAAGGCTCAGTATATACTAAAATTGCTTTGATTTATATCTGACTAAAAGGTGACTCTGTATAGAACATATGGGTAGGAAACTTTAAAAGTAGCTTACTTTTAATAACTGACTTTAATTGCAGTTGTAGTCAGCAATTACATTTAATTCAAAAATGTTGATTTATCTCCAGGGCCCAAAGATACATCTGTCGAAAGGTAACATGCTGGTAAAGTGGTAGGAGATGCTACCCTCTGTCCTCTTTTTCACCTGAGTTCCGTCTTTGGCCATGACCTTAGTATTGGACCCATCAGCAGCAGCAGTCTACTGTCGTTGGGCAGCCTACTTCTCTGCAGAAGAGGAAAAAGTGTTGGGCAGCAACTATAAGAGGATGAGTGGTTGCACTGAGAACACATTCTTCTGAGGAGATACAAGTCCTGTAGCAACTCAACTCCTGTGGCACTTAAGATGGAACTTTTTTGATCATTTATTTAAATTACTGAGAGGAACATGGAGAACCATGTATGTTCTAGAAGAATAGGTAAAACTTGGAGTACCTAAATTGATGGAATAAGACAGATAAATGCAGGGAAGATTGCTTTCACATTTACTAACCTGTACTTCATGAGCAGATGATCATTCCCAAGCAGTAGATACGTGAAGCTAACTTTTTTCTGTACTGTTAAATGTGAGGAGAAACAGCAAGCTAAGTAGAACAAGGCTTTCTGCAGTCAATGCACCAGATCTCTGTCAATGAAAATCCCAAATTAGGCTGCCTAATCAGTAAGAACTGGGCCCTGCTCCAGTTTATGAGGGCTGAGAGTAGCTCTGCATTCTCACTAGATGACATATAAGACTCTGCTCCTGAAGTAGTGGCTCCCAGGAGAAAGTCATGTAAAGCACAAAGACTGTCAGCAGTCCACTTGGTTATTCCTCTCATCGTGGCTTGTCACTTCCAAGATGTCCTAACTAGCTCCCCACTTATTCACAAAACCTTTGAAGAGATCAAATTCCCAACTTAGTTGGAAATTCTCTTGAAGTACTTTATAGTAGTAAACAAAAGCCTCCAACTGTCAACCCAATGTTTCAGGCTGTAATTATACAGAGAACTCAATAAAAATAACTCCTAAAATGTTGACTTTGTCAGAATGCAGTACACTGACTATGCCACTGTACAAATCACCTTTGAACTTGTGCAGAGATCTTTGACCAGTACCAGATGTCAGAGGGGTGCCTGATTCATTCCTCCTTTTTGCAGGTTTAACTTTTGAATTGGTAATTCCTGCAGAGACTTATGGTGTTTTTTTTTCCACTTTCAGTGAAGTTAAAAATAGCAATTTTGATGTTAATTCCTTCTTTGAAATAAGAGGAAAGAATATGGAAAAATTTATTAGAAGCTTAGGATTTTAGTAACAGGCTAGACACCTGCTTAATATTTACTGTATGGCATTTTATATCATTTTAATCATGTATAGGAAGCTCAGAGTACATAATTTTAACATCCTGTTGGAATGGAACCACAACAACTTTCTTTAAGAGTGTATCTATTACTTATACTGTTATTTACACGTTATGTAAACACATTATTGAAAATTATGCTGCCCTTATTGTGATCCACACAGCCTCACATCTGACATATGGGTTTTCCCTTGCTTGGTTATCTTTATTTTATGAGAGATATCCATCATTATTTTAAAGTGGAATTTTCCAGGAATGGATTTAACCCACATTCCCAGTAAGGGCCTAAATTGACAAGGAGGAGAAAAATTTTTAAAAATTACTAACATGATAGTATAATGTTTAATTGTAAAGACTAACATATTGTCATTAGAGTTGAACAGACTGTTGCTTTTCCATTGTATGAGTGTTCTCAGAATAAGAAAAAAATCTCACACACACACTCAATAAACCCAAAGTCTTGTCTCTGTCAGCAATAAAATCATCCATTGCTCAAAACACAATGACCTGTCAGTTAGGTTCAGTATGGATCCTGCTGCAATAATGACTTAGTTACACACGGGATAAGTTCCAATGAAAAATATTCAGAATGGTTTACCTCTCTACAGCCAAATAAGGAAAAAGTGAATGGTACTATAATTTAGATTTCCAGGCATAGTCAGAGGCTTGAATTTTGCCTTTCTACATCCTATACAAGCACACAGATTCCTAGCCTTTTGAGGAGTCCTTCAGTTACGCGAGAAACTGGATTCATACTGAAGTTAAGCTACCTTCTAAAAGTTGTCNNNCTACCTTCTAAAAGTGTTCAGCTTAAACAGAATTTTGTACAAAAAAAAAAACAAAAACAAAAACAAACCCCAAACAATAAAATACGTTGGAGACTCTTCAGCTTTAGCTGTCATTTAATTTTCTGCATGACAATTTGTAATTGTACATGTATCAAAGATGTCAGGAAATATTTTAAATATATACACTAACAGATTTCTAAATTTGACTTTCCACAAACAGGAAACATCCACAGTTTTCCTCCAAAATGTTTCAAATTAGTGTTCAAAATTCAACCAGCTGAAGAAGAGTAGTTTGCATAAGCTTATCCAAACAATTTATTGAACCAAAAATCTGGGCTTTCTATTTTTGCTTTTTATT
>VZTM01018237.1:2366-15408 GCA_013400555.1 Jacana jacana
GGCTCCGCGAGGACCGCGCTCAACCCCCGCGGACTCCCCTCTGGCCGCTCGGAAGCCCCCACGGGCTTAGCGGTGCGGCCGGGCCGCGTAACGCCCGCGACGGGGACAGGGGAGCGACTGGGCAAGCGGCGAGGGCCGGGGCTCCCCGTGGGGCTGCCCTGAGACCCCCCCCCTCTCCTCGGGTTGCTTTTAGAGCGGAAAAAAAACCACTTTCCCTCTCGCTTTCCTGCTGGAAACCGGCCCGCACCCCCTCCTTCCGCCGCTAGCGCCGGTACAGCAAGCGGTGCCCCAGGAGCCGGGGCTGCCCCCGCGGCGGGGGGGGGTGTCTCCGACGGTAGCGCCCGCCAGCCGCTGTCGTTGTCCCCACGGAGCGCCGAGCCGGGACTCAGAACTGCCCTCATCTCCTTAACTGCTCAGAGCCCTTCTGCTCCCCGGGACCGGAGCAGCGGTGTGGTCCCGTCCTCCCTCCCTCCGCTTTTTATTTTTTTTTTTTTCCTTTTCCTATATTTATTTTTTTCTTTTAAATTTAAGAAATCCGTAGCTCCCCGATTCCAAATTTCCTTACTTTTGCCAGCGCATTTGTATAATTCCCGTTTGAGTAGGAATCGCGAAATACGCTGAAAATAATTAGGTCGAAAGTCGTGTATTTTTAAACTCCAAACCAATGAAGAGGCACGGTGGGTACCAAGAGAAGCTGTAGTTCCAATGCCAAAAAGGGAGGCCGGGGAGGGGGGGGGATAGGAAAATCAAATATTTGTAAAATACGGCTGAACCTATAGGTTTGTACAACAGGGGAATCGTTCTAGATTAGCTAACAATTAAATATAACTCCACCAGTGTATCGGTGTGAGGTGCAGTTGTCCAGGAGACGATTTTGTATAGTATTTTTCTTGTAAATTACTTCCAGTAAATATTTGAAAATATATTGAAGTACACTTGAGCTTTTTTTTATTATTATTTTATTTTATTTTTTAATTTTATTTTTTTTTATATTTCTTTTCCTGTCACGAGAAAGCGTTATTGTTGCAGTCCTGGTTCACTGCATTCTTTTTCCTTCTTTCTTTCTTTTTTTAAATTTCTTTTTAATTATTTTTTTCTGAACTCCTTCCTTGAGGTGTACATCAAATCGCACTTCAGGATATAGGTTTTGCTTGAATATTAATTTAGGTAGGCATACAACTGTAATTAAGGAAACAATATTTGATAAATGTTGAATGACATTTAATTTAATGGAGCATGTACTTATTTGCATTTGCTGGCAGTTCAGGTATAGTTACAGTGAGAGTTCTCCTATATTTCATAAAGTGGGTTTGCCACGACCCATGTATTAAATAAACTGTCCAAGTGAAACTGAACTAACGTTGGCCTATGTGTATTTCCTGAAAAATAATATTGATAAATGTTAATAAACACTCCTGACACTACATTAGCGGTTTGCAGTGCTGCAAACTAATTGTCTCATTGTAATGTTGAAATAATTTGGATATTTCACATTGAAATGGAAAGCCCTTCGCTGAAACATTTTAGATTTGCATTTTAAATGCATGAAATGTAATTGATTTTTATCTGTAATATTTTAAATGGTATTAATAAACTCCAGATAAAACATTCTACCTTAGCTCAGCCACTTGTTTTCCTTCATTTTAAGGCCACCGGTACAGCCGAGGATTTACCCTGAGCTCCTATGACGTGAGGCGTTCTCTAGACTTTCAGAGAAAAGTGAAAACGCAACGAATTCAGCCCCGTTGCAAATTGTAGCAACGAAGGGGAGCAGCTTTGGGGGGCTGAGAGGAGTAAGATGGCATTCAGCTTCGTGCTTTTCTTAGCGCACCGGCAGAGGAAACTAAAGGAAAGGCGTTAACACCTGGGGTGTTTTTTTGTTGGTTTTTAAAAAATTAATAAAAAATTCATTCCTATCAAGCTAACGATATGATGCTTCACGCAAAACCGCCCGTGTCTGAGGGACAGCTTTGCCACCTCCTGGGACTTTTCCCCCATCGGGCCAGCTGCATTGTGCGGGCCATTTAATATTGAAATGCTAAGGGTCATTATTGCTTTAAAAGACAAAGTCAGAAGCGGCCCGCCGCTTTTATTTTTTAGGTAGCCTGTTTGTGGCTGGGAGCGATGCTGATGTGCCCCAGTGAGCGCTGGCTCCTGCAGGTCTCGGGGGTGGGAAACTTCGCGGTTGTGCGTGAAAACTCCCCTTCTCCTCCGGAGGCGTTTTTCCCGCAGGACAGAGAACGGCGGCGATTTGAAGGGCTGCGGGGTGCTGTCAGCCAGCCGCTCCGGCCCTACCGCCCTTGCTGTGTCCTTTAAATCTCGTCTATTGCTGTCTCTGAACAACAACAAAAACAATATTGTGAGGATTTCCTAAAACCTGGCGCCTTTTCCTCGAGGCAGAAAAGCAGTTAGGGGGTTTGCTTAGCGTTTTGGACAAAAAAATACCCAAAGCCTGCTAAAGACTTTCTCTTACCACATTTTTGGAGGGGACGCGGGGGAAGTGTTGTTCCTGTTTGGGGATCTGACCTTTTGGATTACATTGGGAGGTGATGCTCACTTTCAGGGGCCTGAAAAATCAGGGTTCTGACAAATCAGGGCTAGAGCATGGCATCTGCAGAGCAGAAAGATCTTTTCTGCATAGATGTAAAGCGACAAGCCGACCAGTGGGGATTAAAATCGCGGAGCAAAAGAGCTGAGAGGAGTTTACTCCTGATGTGTTGAAGATTTCAGTTCTGTGCGTAGTGTAGGGATGAGAAGGGGCTTTTAAAAGTGCACTGGAAACAGGAGTTGTTCTGGTTGAGTTTCTCTGAGCCTCAATCTGAATTCGCTTCATTACAGATGCAACCATCAGAGGCCTGCAAAGTTTCCTGCTGAAACAAAGCAACAGTTTGCTCTGCTTTTTTCTTTCTTTTTCTTCTTATATATATTTTTTTAAGGCCATGTAAGTAGAGTGGCACAGCCAGATTTCCCCAGTGGGCGTGAGAGGCAGCATTTCTGTTACCTGGAGGTTTTAGTTCCTGGTAGAGAGAGCTGAGCACCAACTGAAAAGGAAAGCAGCGGGTAACTTCTCCCACTCCTCGGCTACACCTCTGAAAAGAAACTGCTACCAACATGCAACTGGCCAAGGGGTTGCTGGTTTGTTTAGGGCACTGATTGCTCTGTCTCAGGGCAGTTGGCAGTGGGACAGAACTAGAGACAAAACTCAACCTTCCCCCAGGAAGGAGGGTGTGCTTCTGCTACTTGGGAGCGGCCGGTTTGGGTCTGGGCTGTGGGAGAACACACAGAACACACATTTTGTTTTAACTTTCTTTTTTTTTTTTTCCCCACCAGCAAACCCCAGCACTTGAAGTCTGAATAGCTCCTTTTTGTAGTCGATTTACTTTTACTAAACCCTTCCAGATAAGGGCATTGAGTTCTTTGATAGGAGCCGGGAACTTGTCTCTGCGTTGTGCAGATCAAGGTAGAGTTAAACTAGTTTGCTGACCCGCAGGTCAAACCGGTGTCCATCAACTTACCTTCCAAGTGCCTTCAGATGATTGTGGCCATTCCCGTTTGCTCTCTGACCTTTTAAGTCTTTCCCCTTCAAGCTCGTAGCAATGTCTATCGAATTTTGTGTCCTGCTTTTCCCATTATTCCCGCTTTTCATTGTCATTTTCCACTTTAAATTTTCAATAGACCAGCGATGGGAGATGTGTGCGGCTGAAGCGATTTAAAACAACATTTCTGCCCATCGTAGTGCCTTTCCCTCTACCCTCGGCCTCAGCCTGCCAGGATGAAACAGCCACTAAAGGGTGTTGGCTTCTCCTTTGCTTCCAGTCTAGGAATGTGCAAGTAGAAAGCAAGACATGAAATCTCAAAGGCTTTATTTGTGGATGTGATAGTTAATCCAGCCGTCAACACCTTCACAGCTGTAAAGGCGGCGGAGTAAGGATACGTGATGCAGTCCAACAAATCTTTCAGTAGGAATGGTTGTAAGTATGCACTTGCCAAAACCCGCCACGCTTCAGTTACACTCCATGAAGCGACCTCTGCTTTGGGGATAAAGAGCTGGGGAAAAGGTGTGAACAAATGAGGTGTGCGATCGCTCGCACTTTCACCAGATTTATGGTAAAAGGATAAAACTCTTTTGCTGTATCAGAACAACCTTGCATTTCTTAGCATAAACCAGGGTCTGCTTTCTCAATTCACTCCATTACACTTTGCTTTGTGATATTAAAGATATTTTTAAAAAAGTATTCCTCAGCATTTCCATGGAGGCAAGCACATTCTGTTAAGTTTCCTTTAAAATGCAGAACACCAGTTTTTCGACTGTTGTGCGTATGGCAGCTTTTCAGGCTAGCTGCCCATCTTGTGCTCCAGTGTAGGGGGAAATTGTTACACCTCAGGAAAGTGCGCATTGAGAAAAAAACGTGCCATTTAGGGCAATTACTGCGTTTCTAGTTCTGTGGTTTTCTAACCGCTGCTTGAAAATTATTCACTTTTTAAAAAAGGGATTAGGGAAGTAGGGGATAATGACAAGCAATGCTGCATAGGAGCTTTGGCTGGGCACTCTAAATACAGAGCAACTCCATTTTATACATGCGGATTTCGAAACCAACTGGGACACACCGCATTTCTCCTTGAGCGGTGAACAATTCTGCAAGAAGCATCTTTATACAGCTCCTGAGGCCCGGTGAGAGCCTGGGTAATGGACTCATCTCCCGGGGAGCGACAACGGTCTTGGAATTTGGAGATGATTTTCCGTTTTTCAGGCTGAGAGATGCTGCTCTGCAAAGTGCAAAAAGCAGTCCAGGAGCACCACAACTTTGGCAGGTGAAGCCTCGGTCTCCCCAGGGTGCGGGTGCTGTGGGGCGGCCCCTGCTCCCAGCCAGGGCCCCCAAGGGCTTCCCTTAGGGTCGGGGATGGAGAAGGCAGGGTTGTGTACTTGTAATACTGCAGCTCCTCACATAGTGGCACAGAAAGTTCATTCTTGGCTAGGGAAAGGGCGTCGCTTGGGCGGGAGGCTCCTTTTGAACAGCTTTTGGCTCTTGGGGGCATGTAACGCTGTGCAAGTTGCCTTTGCGGGGACGGGGGGGAATAAGAATTAATTTCTTTGTGTTTGGCCGGCGACACACTGTGCTTTACACCTGGCTACGTCTCTTGAGACAGGAGTATGCGTCCGCGTGTGCCTATAGGTTCGGTGCAACCTCCAGCTGCCCCGCGTTACAAGCGCGCCTTCCGCTGGCAATAAAGCCAACCACTCGCCCGTCCCGGTTGCTGCGGGGCGGCAGGCTCCGCGCCTGGACTTTTTCCCCACCGCTGCACGGCGGCTTCTTTCGAGAGGAGGCGCTGACCNTTTCTCTTTTTCTGCCCCAGCTCGGACACAGCCACACACAGCCACCACCCCAGACACCACAGGGGTGGGGGCGCGGCGCGACCGGTCCTGCCGCGGGCTCGCAGCGCCACCCGGCGTGTGCGCCCCGTCGATGGCTGGTGCGCCGATGAGGGAGGACAGCCCGTCCCCCTCCTCCCCAGGGCTGTTCCGAGGTAGCGGAGGAGGGGACGGGACACCGAGATTCACCCGTGACTAAGGAGAACCCCTCGGCGGTTGCGCGCAGATCCGCGGATGACCCATGTGGCGTTGGTGAGCTCGCCCGGAAGGCGCGGGTAGCTGCACCGGGGACCGGCTACCCGCCGGGGCAGGACGATGTCCTCGTCGCAGGTGAAGAGGCGCTGGAAATGCGAAAGCAGCCACTAGGGCGAGATTTAGGATCTCTTCTTTAAGGTGTTTCATCCCCAAATCCTCTGAAAGCCGCTGGGAGGGGGAGCTGACAGGGTGACAAGGGCTTTTGACCGTATTGCTAAACTCATTCATGTCGTTTAACGCTAGGTCGGAGGCGGCATTTTTGCGAGCTGTAGTGGGGAGAACTCAGTCCCGAAGAGAGGCTTCAAAGTATCTTTCTATATTTCGTAAACTTAGGTTATCAGGGTAGGTCGAGTGTCTCCTACACCGATTTGTGCGTGTGAAAGGCAGAAAGTGTATTCCTGGGGGGTTGAAGTTGCTCCACACTTAATTATCTCTGCTCCCGAGCTTGCAGTCGTCTTAGATTGCTTCTTTCTTTCTTTCTTTCTTTCTCTCTCTCTTTCTCTCTCTCTCTCTCTCTCTCTCTCTCTCTCTCTCTCTCTCTCTCTCTCTCTCTCTCTCTCTCTCTCTCTCTCTCTCTCTCTCTCTCTCTCTCTCTCTCTCTCTCTCTCTCTCTCTCTCTCTCTCTCTCTCTCTCTCTCTCTCTCTCTCTCTCTCTCTCTCTCTCTCTCTCTCTCTCTCTCTCTCTCTCTCTCTCTCTCTCTCTCTCTCTCTCTCTCTCTCTCTCTCTCTCTCTCTCTCTCTCTCTCTCTCTCTCTCTCTCTCTCTTTCTCTCTCTCTCTTTCTCTTCCTTCCTTCCTTCTTTCATTTTGTTTTCAGTCAAAGGGTGCAGTGTGTTATTAAATTCTTACAATCCCGTTGGCAATTAATTTGAAAAGTGTGAAAGGGCTAGGGCTAACTGGGGAGCTGGTTGGGCTCTCCCCATGCTGCAGCCGGGCAGGAGGAACCGGCAGTTCCTGGGGCTCAGGGCTGCTACAGGTGGGGGGGAGACTGGACTGCAGTGGAACAGGCACACCAGGCAAAGGTGTTCACTCATTGAAGAGGTAGTCAGCAAGAAAAATAGCTTCAGCTTGCAAATGATACGTCAAAGTTCTAATGCCACCTGCTTTTGTGCCTCCAGTTGCAAGGAGCAGACGATTTTTAACAACTTTGAGAAGAAGTTTTATTGCTCAGAACTGCTGGGGCTTTCTCCTCTTCGCCACTTACCCTTCTTAGACAGCCCTCGAATGTTTTTAATCCCTCAGTCACCTCCTCTCCTTCACTCTGCAGAGATATTTCAAACAAACAAACAAACAAACAAACAAACAAACAAAGAGGAAAAAACCCAAACCCACCACCTGCGGATCAGTCATGAATACCTGGCAACAGGGATGAATATTTTCTTCTCCATTAAAGTAATCGATCTGGTGTGAAGATGTTGTCTATCCTTGCAAATCTTGCCCACTGCAAAAAAACCCCCACAAACCAACCAAAAAATCACCCCCACTCCCTCCAGCAAACTATTGCCTTCTCAGAGTCATCTGGCGGGACCTGGGGAAAGCAGGCAAGCCACCATTGTTTGCCTGTAGCCATTGCTGGCTTCTCCAGCTAATTAAATGACTGGAAAATAATAAGTGGCATTATAATAAATCAGTGGAATTGCTGAGGAGTTTAGCTGGGCAACGGAAATAGGCTGTCTCAAGGAGGAAATCCCTAACTGGTAAGAAATTGGTACCTGGAATGTCAGTAAGAGGCACTATTGCTCTCTATTCTGTATGTTTGCTTTGCTTTGGGTAGTCCAACCATTACCACGCTAAGAATGGGGCTTAATTTGCTTATCCACATACATATGAAAGGACAAAGCCGAACAGGGAAAATGCTTGCCAAACACAGTTTTCAATTGCTTACTCTGCTGAATGCAGCCACAGGCTGCTAACTCTGTACAGCCTTCTTCTGTGGTAGGACAAACACAGCTCTCATCTTTTAGGTGGGTCCAGAGAAGGACTTCCTCCCTCCAGAGCACGGGTGTCACTCACAGGTACAGTAATGCATCCCTTGCTCAGCAGCCAGGGGTTTTATCAATCTCACGCACCAAACCCAAGATTACCAGCAAACAGTCTGCTGGTTTAATGCCCACTTTGACACTGGGTCACATCTACATTCAACTGAACTCCACTGCCTGTGGGAACAGCTGCAGACTAAATTTACCTCTCATTTTGCCAAGCACAGAGTTTTTAGAAGAATGAATGAACTGAAAACACATGCAAGCAGCTTATCTTTATTAGAAAGAAGTTTTCCAAGCTCTGTTAATTCTGAAAGATGTGGATCCTGAAAAATATACTTTTGCCAAGGACATCCTTGAAAACGTAGGTGCAATATACTTGTTTGCAGTTTTTCCTAATCTTTTGCCTCTTCTCCCTTCATGACACAGAAAAGAATTGTCTGACCTGTTTTTCACTCATAAATGAAAACATGCACTTCATGTCAAATCTGTGATGTGGATCTCGCTTCTGTTTTGGATAGCTGCTGTGTACCCAAGCACGGTACAGTTCAGTTACAAAACACATGGTATGTAAGGGTTTATGGTGTTTTATAGACATTAAATCACAACCTGGCTAGCACTGACATTCATGTCAGGCTGTGGCCCTGCTAATTTTCACTTGCTGTGGCAGACATCAGTTTTTTTTTCTGACTGTATGAGTCAGGCAAGAAAGATGATGGACTCCTAATTATTAGCCAAGGTGCTAAGTTTCCACACCTCTTGGCAGGCAAACATTCCAAGGTACATTTTATTCAACATCATGAGATATCAGAGAGTGGCTGTAAAAATCTACTACAGATGGAAATATACATAAGCAGAACAAAAGATCTTCCACCTTTTGCCTTAATATTTTTTATTCTTAACTATACATTAAGAAATTATGTTTCCCATTGTTGGTTATACTGCACAACCTTGTTGCAGATGGCAGGAGAAACCGTGTTGCCTGCTAGAGATAATGCACATTATACAGAATAGATTACCTTCTTTCAATATATTTCAATTAAACTTTAATAAAAGATGAAAACCAAGAATGGTCTTAGTTAACAAGTCCTTGCTTTTCATATAGTAGTATTTCTCTGTTTTGTTTTGATTTTGCAATGTGGTAGCAGAAATACATGTTTGTTTCATAATGTAATTGCTGGCTTGCTATCAAAATGCTCATGGGAGAACTAACAGGAGTTTAAAAAAAAACAACCCCAAGCTCAAGAAATATTCACGTTGGCACTTCTCTCCATATAAACGGTGGGAAAGGAGTGACAGAGAAAGACCAAGTATGAAAGAAAATAATTTGCAGCCTTTTGTAAAATGGTTGGTGAATTGCACTTAATGATTTTGGGCTGAGCACATATTTTACCGGCTGCAAAATGTTTAAAATAAGATGTGTGGGTTTTGTCATTTGGTAGCAGAGAAAAATGCTCTTGTCAAGTCAGGCTTAATTCAAGAAAGTTATGTTACAAATACTTTCATATAATTTGTTGTGTTTCTACAGGCACAGAAAGGGTCAGAAGGGAATAACTGCATCTTCCAGATACATTTTTGGCACATAATTTAGCCACACCTCCCCTATTAGTAGTAGTTGTCATGATCTTGCTAAACCTGGTATCCTTCCCCTACTTTTTTGTCAGCTGCTGTCTCTAGCCCAACTGTAATAACTTCTCTCATAAAATACCTGCTTAGTCTTTGTTGGGCAACTTTTCATTCTCACTGAAGCACTGATTTTACAGGGAATTTGCCTGGGTGAAGAGAGAGCTGAAAAGTCAGGAAGGCCATGGGCTGTGCCTCGTGTTCAGGAGGAAGCAGGAGAAGTCTTGACTACAGGAAGATCTCAAAGCTGATTTTGCCATGCTGCTTCCCCTGCCGGCATGGCTTTCCCCAGTTCAGCATTTCAGTCTTCTGAGGTGTACCCTGCATGTCCAGGGAGTATAATACCAGCACAGAAAGTAGGCAAGGTTTTTTGCCTGCTCTGTCTATTTTTCTTTGCCTAGTTTTTTTTCCTTTCCACTGCTGCAAAAAAACAAAATGCAAGAGAAGAACCAATAAAGAGAATAGGAATGAGAAATAGACCATGGGCACTTGGCTGCCACCAAACCCAGCAAGCACTCACAGGCACCTTACTTAACAGGCTCCTTAATGCCTCCATATGCCTCTCCATGCATGCCCTCAGGCTCTGTATGGCTGGCCACTTGGTGTCTTATCCTGCCAGATCCATTACAAGCTTGATCCCATTGATGCACTTTGAGGATTGCCCAGGTACTCACACAATCAGGCTTCAAGTCCCCACATAAAGTATGGAAACTGCTTCTCATGAACGATAAGAGCAAGGACGCAGCAGTGTATCTGCATTTCCCGTGAAAACACCACTTACCTGGAACCTCACAAGACAAGACTTCCAAGTAGTCAGAGCAGAGATGCCCAAGCTGAGATGAGCAGAATTTCAGTCACATCGACCCCGGGTGTTATCGAACTGCTAAATGCACACAGGCAAAACTAAGCTATTGCTCCAGAGATCAAATGATGCTCCATTTCTTTTGGATTCATTCAAATCACCAGAGAGTTCTGTATCTTTATAGAGGCATGAACTCTGATTGAAGCTCCTTCTGCAAGGGGAACACTTAGAAAAACTGCTGTGCTGTGCAGATGCCTTCATGTGTATTGTGATATGAGCTTGGCTTTCTCTTTAATTGAGATGCAGTAATAATCTCCACTACCCAGCTGCCTATCCCTATCATTTTTGGAAAGCTAATTGCCCTCAAACAGAAGCAAGAGCTCCTGTGAGGAGAGGTATAGAGGCAGACCGGTAGTTTGGTCGTGTGAGGTTTGTTTCCATATGAATTCACTTCAAAATAAAGACCAATTTCACTTCATGTGTGCAACACTGGCAAGCAGAAGCTCGTGAACTCAGAATAATCTTTACATGTTTTGATGAGTACAGGAATATGTTCCTAGTATGACTAGTGTCTGCCTGTGTTCTTGTGGTTGCATTTATGTTTGACCAAATCTCACTTTTCTGTCACATAAAGCTGATCTGTCTAACTGAGGTAATAGGGTGGGTTATTCAAGTAAGTGAAATTCAGAAGGGAATTGTAGCACACTTATCCCAGACTCATAAACTAATTAATTAACAAAAGACTGTTCAATGCACAACCTGAATCAAGGAGGCTTACAAACTATAGTCACTGAACTGCGCATTGCTTGTCTTAAAGGATATTGCCTGCCAACCTAGTTTCTGCACATGGAATCATGCTGGACTACTTTTCCTTCAATAAACTTAAGCCAGCAATTTTCCCTGAGCAGATGGATCTTTAGATTTCACTTTTTACTGATGGGAAGGCACCTTACATACTGCAAATCCTGCCACTGGGACCTGTTGCATTCCTCCCTGTGGGAAGCTGGGAGAGTAAAACCGCTGATATTCTGTATTATAGGAAAACAGCAACGTGGAAAGCAACATTTTTGTGATGGATTTAGGGCTGTTTAAAAGCTATTCTTTCCCACTGAGTGAAGAGCAGCTCTGATCCCCCTTCCAAGAGTGATGGAGTTGTAATGGTTAAGTACACACTTAAGTGGAAGAAAAGTGGAAATGTGCCTTGGTTATACTGCAGTTCAAATAAACTACAAAAATAGTTTAGTATGTAATAATACTTTCAAAGTTTAACAGGAAAGTTATGTATCTAAATAAAATTTGCTGCCTATAGAACACTACTTATAGAGGGAGTTATGACCTTCACAATAAATCTGACTTACTCGATAGCCTGGTGATTTCTGTGAAAAGGCAAGCTCTTTTTGCTTTATTTGCAAAACTTTCTGAGAAGGTTTTCTATTTTCAGCAGTTTCCAGTCCAAAGTGTCAAAAGTTACTACCTGAAGGGAAAACTAAACCACAGATGCAGAAGCAGCCAGCCAAAAATCACTAGTGAAGGCTATAATATACTGTATTTCTGTTTCCTATGTTTTTGACACACAAAAAAGTTTTTTCTGTGAGTGCCTACTTGTGGATTTGTAAAAAAACAAACGCCTTTCATATAAGCATATTCACAGTTCATTCCCCGAAGCACCTGAAACAAGTTGAAACAAGTGAGTAGGACAAGAAGGTGGAGAGACTGGGTGAGCAGAAGTATCTACTCGCAGGGTAAGTGACTGTCCCAGATGGAGGTTCCCAACTGCTGCACGGATTGGGCTTTTCTTTTCCAGGTTCCAAAATATAAATCAGATATTTCCATCTAGACCACCCATTCACTGAACTCTATTACACAAGAAAAACTATTCAACATTATGCAAACAGGCTTTTGTCGCCTCTGAAAGTCTCAGCTTGCTCAGCTCAGGCAAGCTGAATAATCCCCCAAATAAAAATAATAATGTCTGGGGCAAATAAACCCAAAGAGAGAAAGAACAATTCCCAGAGCGAAGTGGTGGATGGACAGAAGACCTGATGTCTAGGACAGCCCAAACGAGACAATCAAGGTAACTGAAATTTAGAAAAAGACAACTCTTACTGTTAAACAAAATACAGTAAGATGAAACATTATAGGCTTAGCNGACGGTACTTTAGCCTGTTTTCCTTTTCCTCTCTTCCTCCCATTTCCCTCTTGAAAGAACAGCCTTGTTTGCATTTGTGTGTGTCTTGTCACCTGAATTTTTGACTGCTGATCTGTCCCACTCTCAGCAGCGACTGCTCTCTGGTATCCAGGCATGAGTGAGTTCACACAAGAAGAAAGCAACAAGTCTTTGTCATTAAAATCAGGGAGCAGTGCAATGGGTAAAAGGCCCTGCAGAAAGTTAGGTGCAGAATGAGGTGAGGTGTTGGAAGGTGGCGAGAAAGAAAAGGGGCAATTGACTTGGAAGAATCTGTAAAGACAGTCTAAACAATAGAAGATAAGTCATAACAAGAAATTCTCATGATTTCTGCCTCCAAAGTAGAAGGGCAGTGGACTTTGCTTTAAATGTGGCAGATATTTAGTGGTAATTGAAATGATTGTATTTCCAAAACCCCTATCTCGTCAAGATACACAGGTTGTGTGTTTTACTCAGCTTGCTATTTAGATAGCACTAATAGAGGACTTTGGTGAAACTAGAATGAAGGAAGATGCAGAAGAAATAAAGAGAATTTACTGAAGATCCACAGGAGTTGCTGAACAACTGCATATTGGATAAAAAAGAATGTAAGAACAATTCTCACTTGTGAAGACAAGAACAAGTGGTTGCACTTGAAGTATTTGTATGGAAAACAGAAATTTAAATGGGAAAGGTTCTTGCAGTCCTTGAGTTTCACTGTTTCCAAGCTTGGCAGAAATGAGCCAGGTTTAGACTCCAGATTGCAAATTTCTAACTGTGATGATAACCAGTGTTCTGAGTTAAAATGACCAATTACTGGAATCATCACCAAAGGCTACAGTAAAACCC
>VZTM01018239.1:642-11702 GCA_013400555.1 Jacana jacana
AAAGTGTGGGGCTTACTGGAGTAATTTTAAAACATTGATTGATGTGGAAGCTACTAAAAAACCAAGAGGTGAATAGAAAATTGGTACAACTAGAGCAGAACCTTATTCATTTCCTTTGTCACACCCACCCTTAGGACATTTGAAGAGCTGGTTTGGAAGGTCATATGAGATTGATTCTATTTCCTGAAGGCCCTTCAAAAGAAACCTGTTTTTCCTCCTCAAGGGCTTATTGAACACTTCACTTAGACCAGAGTATTCTCTGTGTCTTTCAATCTCCTTAAATAAACTGGCCTGAGGTCTGAGATTTCCCCAGAGAGCCCTTGAGAAGAAAGTTGCAGCACAAGCCCAGTGCCCAGTTTCTAGAGTAACACTACACTGCACAGCCACCTCATTGCCTGCATTAGCATCTAACTTACATGCTCTGCATTGTCCTCTGGAGACACCTGCCTCTTCCACTGACTGCAGGGGAGCACAGGTTCCTAAATGCAGGCACTCTGACACTTGACAGACAACATGATAGAAGACAGCACAAGCCCCTTCCCTAATGCTTTCATTAGACAAACAGAGCCACAATTCCTTTCCAAAAGTACTTGGAGGTTAAAGTTGAAGGTGGCTGGCAGGAGGGAAGGGAGGCTGCTTGCCATAACAGAGATTTTCTTAATGTATTTGGAAACTCTCCTTTTAATTCTATTCGGCCAAAAAGCCATGGGCCAACCTCAGAGTCCTTAGTGCTTCCACTGGAAAGAGTGTAAACTGTGCTAAGACAAGGGATAGTGGGGAACCACAAGGGTTTACGCTAAAGAAGATACAGTAGGTCTTCTGCTCATTCTTTGCATTTCACCTCAACCAAACTCTATGAAAGTAATAGATTTTTGCTAGCTGAAATATGGAAGATAAGAATTTAATATGCTGTTTTTAAGAACATTGCATTATTAAATGCAAACAGTGGCTGGTAAGCAGTGTTGAACTGTAACATCCTAGCTATATGTATTTCGTATGTAAATTGCCAGTGGTGGAATACTTCCCCTCCAGCAATCATTTGTCTCTCTGTAGGGGTGCCTACTAGGCTCATGGCCTACATTAAAATTCATTAGAAAATAATTCAGGAAATCAAAAATGTGGCAATTTTACAGCATTTTTCACCAGTCACTTAGATTATCTGAGAATATATCATCCACAGCAACTACCAATTATAGATGAGAAACTGAGTCACAGACAAATGCAGTGGTGAAGCTGGGAAAAACCCTCACGTTCTTGACTCACCACCTTGATTGCAGGCTATTTTTCTACTCATGCTCCAGTGTGCCAGAACAATGACGTATGCAGTAACCTAAAGTCTAGGAAACCATAACCTCCTGGCTCCTCCAGGATGTGTTTAGAGTTATAGAATTTACTCAGAGAATTCTGTATTTGGGAACAGACGGCACAAAGGTTCAGCCATCACTGAGTACTGCAGACTAAAGTTGCGTCTCAGCAGTATTTAACAATGCATTTAGTGTCAAGTGCCCTAATCACAGTTTCATTCCTTCGACACTGGATTAGCAGCACTTACCTGTCACTCCAGGGGCCATTCCACTCTCTTTTTCCCCAGGGATTCCTCAGCCTGATCATGAACAGCTTTTCTGCCTTAAAAGAAAATACAAGCCTTTCTCCAAGACGTAGCTTCCGAACTGCAGTCACTGCATAGGCATGGCCGATGATGAGACCCCTCTCTGTCTCCGCTTCATTGATACTGCCAGAGGAAGCCTTTAGCACCAAGAATGACAATTAAAACAAAGAGCTCACATCATTGAGGACACCTGACAGATATGTGTTCAAGAGGCAGGATGGGTAAGGCTTGTTTACTTTTACAGAGCTACATGTTCCCTTCCCAAGTGCTTTGACTATACAGGAAAAAAGCAGCACTGGGGCTCACAACCAGCTGCTCACTGGTTTGATCTTCTGCATGATAGTGCTGGACAGGTCCTAGAAGACACAAGCCCAGAGCAGAGGAGAATACTGTCTGCTACAGCCATTCTGTCTCCTCCTGGCCTCGGAGAGTTAGACTGGGTTGATATACCTTTATCAGCCCTTCCAAAATTTTGTCACCTTTACAAAATGGGTCTTCTGGATATTGATGTCTGTGCTCAGACATAGCACTGTTTGGTGGTGTCCTCAACTGGACACTTTCTAGGGCCTAGGGATTTAGCTGGTGAGTCCTATGTCTGTTTCTCTGTTGGGGTAAATTTGATACCCAGGAAGAACTACCAGCAGTGGGTAAAAATAGAGGGCAAAAGTGCACAGGAAAGAAAACTTTCTAGCCATTTGTCCAACCTGTCCTGTACCTCACTCATAACCTGTCACGCCTCTCTGATATGGCAACTGGCAGATCTGCAGGCTTTCTTAGGAACTGTCTTTGCTCCTCATAGACTTCACATAAGAAGCCTAGTTTCCAGCAGTGATTGGGCAGGAAACTGTCCTGCTGGATGACCTAGGCCTGACCAGATGCTGATCTAAGAACACATAAAAATTTTCAAGTTTCAAAGAAGACCACAATTTCATTTAATGCATCCAGATCAAAATCTCCAAGGTACACCTAAAACCAGAAAAGCAGTATCATATAAGGATGCTGGAGTTGCTTTTAATGACTGGCCATTTACAAAGCCAGTACAGTGCTGCTTCTGAGCAACACGTCCCCGGCAGGACCATGGAAAAAGTAAAGCTGAGTCAGTGCTATAACCCTTCTTCTGAATCAGAAAAAGTCCAAATGCATCATGCTTCCAGATTCATCACACGCTGGTTGGAGCCAGCATGGGCATCTTTGCACTAAGCCATATCCAGTCTGCCTCAGACTATATTAGGGTATAACCAGCTGGGATTCAAGACACTCCCTTGGACAGCAAGGATGGAAGATTTGAGTCGGTCTATATCCCCATGTGTAATAACCCAATTAAGAGCTCAATGATCAAGCAAGTCTTTGCTCTGGTGGAGAGACATGGACCTATTACAGTTATGAGATGCACATAATACTTTCTCAGATATTTTTACCCATTCCACAATTTCTGTGGTGTTAACAGACAGGGTCCTAAGGAGGGTGTTGTGATGATACAACCGTCTTCAGTCCCCAAGGATAAGAAATCAGAAAAAAAAAAAAAAAGATAAATTTATATCAAATTGGAACTGACAGATGGCCTGGTAACTGTGAGACTTTCACCAAGACCTCTGCCTTTCACCAACAACAGTTCTTAAAGAATCAGCTCATGTGTTACACCAAGACTGGCTGACATTTCCAATGGGTTTAGGCTTTCTCCAATATAACACTTTCATTTGCGTTTTTCACAACTAAAAGCAAACAAAAGTCCTTGACAGAATGGGAGTCTGTAACGTCTCCTGCTGCCTTTGTTATCCCCCAGGCTTTCCTTACTGATAGGCTGCCTTTCCCACCTCATTCTGAAGAAATTGATTTTTTTATTTAAATAAGATATTTAAGCATCTGCTCTCTGTTCAAATTTCTAAATGATGGAGCTCAGGGCTATTTTGCAATCCAAATAAAATTATGACATATTTGTAAATCAGCAATGAAGCCACTGGAATATCAAATATTCGATACCTAGCAAGCTTCATTGTATGTAGAATGCATCTATCAAAAAGTGATAAATGCAGATGAGTCAAGCCAAACCAACAGGAACAGCCGCTGTGTAATCAATGTTTAAAAGCATCTGTGTTTAATTTGACAGGCAGAAATATAATGCCAGGAAGAACTGAAAGCATTACAATTGTTTAATTAATTGCTTTTTAATATACAACTCCCTGTACTGAGCCTATCTCCTCACGAGATCCATGCTAAGAAACTGAACCTGCCTTCATATCTGGGAACAACCTATCATCCCAGAAACAATGCTTACAACAACAATTCACATCAGGAAGTCCTGTCTGCCAGCCTGAGCAGAGCAAATCAGGTGGAATTTTTTCTAAAGAAAAATTCAGGCCTTGTGGAAAGAGTAAAACAAACAACAAAGACTTAGAAGAATTTTTCTGAACAGTTGCCTGATGTTGCTGGGAGGGACCTTTCAGGCCTCCTGTTCTAGCCCAGCTGAGTTCTCAGGTTCAAACTCATCTCCCAGAAGGTACCACGTGTTCCTCTTTGGTACCATGGCACTGGTGCAGAGCAGTGCATGGCCAGGGCCAGCTAAACAGATAATTTTCCCAGACATCGCCAAACATGACTGGTTTTCTGTTGTTCTAGACAACTCAACAACTACCATGATACTTGCAAGACTTTCTGAATGAACCAACACCTGGGGGTCCACCAGTTTACCATGGATTTAGCACCTACAGTACAGGCATGAAATAGTTAAGGGCTACAGTAATATGATCTTCATTTCACAAACTGCGAAATCAAAGCAAAGGATTTAAGTGATTTAACTAAGTCCACATAAGATTAGCCTTGGCTAAGATCTTAAACTGGAAGCAGAGGGCATGGGAATAAGATGCTGAAGTGGACCTAGATTCCACCCCTGTAAATTCCAGAGAATAATCCCCTTCCTGCAACTGCACTTTAAAAAATCATTTAAAAGCAATCTTTTAGGAAATATTCAGCTGTTCTCCACGTGTGTTAACAGCTTCAGGCAAGGTGAGAATTTCAGCCCTACGCAGTCCTGGCCTGACACGGCAGACTTTGATAGAAGGGGAGCTAAGACTAGGTGTTACTGGCTTCCTTCTTCTGGCAAAGGGCTGTACAAGGCCCTTGTCTGCCTGTGGTTTCTGAAATACACAGCACCCCTTGGGAGCTGATACTCATCTGCCTTCCAGCATCTCAAGTGAATGGACAGAGGTAAATCTTACACTGAAGACAACCTGGATCAGTTCTGGGGAAGCCATCCCCTCTCTACTGATTAAGGGAACTTCAGGGTTATGGTCTCTTAATGTAGGCACCTGAGTTACTGCCTCTTAGTAGCCACTGTAGCCAGGCTTTGCTGGTTAATTCTAATGGGGAGTCTAATTAACAAACAGTACTACCTGAATAACCAAGCAAGCTCAGCCTTTTCAGCTCAGCTCCAGTGTTACACTGAGGAGACTTTATCATCACAACCAGAGTCAAGAAGTCTCAGCAGCTCAGTGCCAGCAGGACTGTTTTCTGTAAACAGATTTCCCTAAGAAACTAAGAAATTAAACACTGCCATCTGGCCTGTAAATTAGGGCATTCTAGGTGGATTAACCTCCGGTCAATACACAACTGTGACCATTCAGAAAGAATAGCATTTCAGATCCACAGTAAAGTGCCAGCACAAATGGCTTTGCAGTTCTGTGATCGTATTTAGTGGCTCATGGAGCTGTACTTGGCTGTCAGCACTGCCAACTTGCTAGCTTTTTCCATACGTAGCTTTTCCAAAGCACACAAATGAAGGACATACTCAGTATACTTATACTAATAATGCTATTTTCCCCAGATTTTTTTCATTCAAATTAACTCTTACGATCCATCTGTCTATACATACCGCAATGTAACAGCTGATCAATCCACCTCTTTTATGCACCTTCAGCAAGTCTTCAAACAGCTTCATCTGCTCAGAAATAATCTCACCATATTTGCCTTGTACTAAATCAATAGATTCTGCCACTGCTCCAGTGAAATCCACAATTGCATCTGCAGCGCTGCCTCCATCTAGGGCTTCGTAAGATCCAGCCAGCCTGGAGGTAACACAGAACATTCAGTTACCAAGTGACTATTAGAAGTGCTCTAATTTAGCTTGAATGTAGGTAAGGTCTCACTGAATTAAAAACAAAACAGAACTAAACAAAACAAAGCAGCAGATTGCAGTTGAACCTTTGCTGGTTTCTAGGAAAGGAGTGTAATGATCCTTCAGGCCTTTGGGCTGCTGAAGTAGAGTGCATTGCACTCTTTTATGATTCATCTCCTCCATGAGGATTAAGGGAGTTTTCAATGCCTTTTATGTTCTCTACTAGCATCAAACCTAAAACCTATGATATGATAGAGCTGAAAGACAAAAGAAACAGAGGTATAGAAGGGACAGCACTGAGGACTAAAAGACAATGAACCATCTCGTACTTTGCATAAGCTTTCTCCAATAATGCACTCCAGAATTCATTTTTCACATTGGAATGGCAGTAGATCAACTTCCCGTCCATTGTTGGCAGTTGATCATCAACAACCACTTCTGTCCATTTTCCAAAGCACCAGAAACGGAAACGGAAAATCCCAGCATATTTCTCCGGGTTTTTTGGGTCCCATTCTTGTTCATTAAAGTCTGGAATCACCTGAGAAACCATGGGAAGGAAAGTTAATCAAATGCTCTATGTTACAATTTATTCAGAGGTCAGACTGCCCTGGAGCACACACCATGCTGGCATTCAGCTTCATGAGCACTTGATCTTAAACAGACAAAGCAGTGAAAAGAGAGGGTGAATTCAGTACAAACTCAAATATAGTTCCACTTCAAAGAATATTTTAGGAAAGTAAAATTCAAATTGATCTTCAGAGAAAGACAAACAGATCCTATTGCACTCTCTGCTTTTCCTGTATCTCTTCCTTGGCGTTCAAATGGGTGGTGACCTGTGGGGTGGCAAGGTCCTGTAACATGAAAAATGAAATTCTAAAGAACAGGAAGATTTGGATCTACCAAAATTCATCATTCATCAGTGGCACACTAGTCCTAGAGGGAAACACATCGGCCAATAGGCAGAGAAACAACCAAGGCTTATTAGCTTTATTTCATGCACCAAGCACATTGATCACCTACCTGCTGCCAGAGGGTCTTCCTCAGAGCTAAGCAGGAGCATGCAGCCACAAACCAGCAGTTCCCCAGGGTGCCTTGGTGTAAGTCGTGGGAGCTGATTCCATTCACAAATAGGTGTGGGTCTTCACAGAGGTCCTAACAAAACAAACCAGGGATTACTGGAGACTCCATTCGAGAAATAACACAGCATCCTTCCAGCTATTCCTCTTCACACTTGTTCTGCATCACATTCCCACTGAAGTGTGGAGTGTCTGTACCAGGAAATTCAAAAGCTCTCTGGCACTGACTATATCTGAAAGTCAGGGTATCCAAGATTATTTAAATTCTTACAAGTAGATTGTGTTGCCTTGTCTAAACACAAGGACTTGGTATTTTTTTTGCCAGTGTTCCTAGTTCTGTCCTTAGCTGAAAGTGATCTTTGACAAGTGGAATGAATTCAACATTTGGAAAACTTACTTGGCATTGGGGCAGCTAACGAATTGAAAGTAAACGAAAGGAGAAGGAGAAAGCATTACAGGGAAGGGCTTTGACCCCAAAAAGCTCATCAAGAAACTCTCCAACTTCCTGAAGGGAGGTTGTGAAGAGGAGGGGGTCAGTCTCTTCTCCCATATAACTAATGATAGGACTCGAGGGAATGGCCACAAGTGGTGCCAGGGGAAACTCAGTTTAGATGTCAGGAAAAATCTTTTCCTCCCAGAGTGGTCAGGCACTGAAATAGCCTGCCCAGGGAGGTGGTGGAGTCACTGTCCCTGGCGGTGCTCAAGAAGCATCTGGACGAGGTGCTACGAGATATGATTTAGTAGCTTAGTGGGTAGCATTGGTGATAGGAGTGCAGTTGGACTAGATGATCTTGTAGCTCCTTTCCAACCTTGTGTTTCTATGATTCTATGTTATATCCAAGGCAGATAAATGATCAGAAATCCAGAATAAATAACTCCCTCTCGCCTCAAAATGGCAGGAGACTCCAAATTTCCTACACTCTTTCCAGCTTGTTAGCAGCAGCAGCAGTATAAGGAGCTGTGCTCCCTATCTCATGGATTCTCACAACCCTTTGATAGTTATAGATGATGATCCCAAAATATCAATACTGCAATCCAACCCTGGCTACACACCATGGGCAAGTCAAAACCTCTCAGTCTTCCCTTTGTTGGAATTGTGACAAATCAGTGCCAGCTGGACTTACTTTCAGAGAAAAAAAACCCTTAGTGCTGAGCTAAAAGCCCGTTCTCCTGGGCTGGTTTGGCAGATGGCAGCCTGAAGTCACCTCACGGTGTGTAATGCATGGAGCTGCTGCTGTTTTCTTTAAGAAAGTTACCATTTTGGCATGAGACTTCTTTCATTAAATAACAATTGGTAGAAATTCTAAATGCCTCTTGGGAAAGTGACCAATCATTATATAACAGTTTTCTGCCAGTACTTCTTAAGTGTCTTCACTTTCAAGGACAAACCTCATTAACAGACCTTAATGAAATTCTGAATAACGAAATGGGGCCTAGGAGGAAAAGTCAACACGTACAAGATACTCATCGGCATCATGGACAGATTCATTCAATCTGCCTGGATGCTCTGACATGGAATGGTAACAGGAACTGGAGACTAGTACTTCAGCCGATGTAAACCAACCCAGTTGCCTGTTGCAGGGGCTGAAATCAGTTGGACTACTTGGCCCTTACTACCCGGTGGTAGCACATGTTCCATATCCAGCTTGGGTAGACTCAAGTTTTGTATCCCATTTCCATGCATCTCTGGCAATAATAATTTCTAGATTGTTTTTTCTTTCAAAATGTTACTTTGTTAGTGTAATAAACAAGGGATAAATTGAGCCTTCAGTCTTAATATTGTCCAAACTTTTCTGTCACTAGAGGAAGCCAGAACTTTAATTGGTTTTGAAAGAAATTAAGCACTACCCTGTGTTAGCAATACCTTCTCTTACTTGGTTTCCTTTGCTAAAAATAACCACATTAAACTGTCATTTTTTAATTGAAGTGTTTCTTGCATCTCACAGTCCAGTCCTCAGAGAAAAAACAGAGAGCAGCATGTGTCAACTGCCAAACACATGGATGAGATTAGCATTTGCTGACCGCTGGGGTCCAAAGCAAACATACAAGAGCAGAACTTAAAAACAGCACCTCCCTCTTTCTACCATAGTCACTAAATTCTTCAGGATCCTGCTTGATAAACCCTTTCTTATTAAACTGTCTAGGAGATCTGGAATTCTGAGACTAAAGAAGAATGCAAGAAAATGACATTAGCTCTGTTTCTCTCGTCATTAATTATAGCCATTACAACAGCTTCTATGATGACTGTCAATGTGTGGCTCAGATGAGATGCACAATCAAACTCAGGTGCAAGCTATAGTTAGTTTCATCTGTTTTCTCTCTTCTGGCTTTTTTTTTTGCTTTTCACCACTTATGCAGTGTAGCAAATTCCAAGGAATACTTTTGAGATGGAATTAGCTATCTAAGCCACAATTCCCCCAACACAGTTAGAAATATGCCATTCAAATCTATTATTTTGCTGTCCTTGGGAGCATCTTTAAGCATTTTTGGTTGCCTCAAGCATGTAAAAAAGTATCAATAAAAAAAAAAAAGTAACTTTTCTAATAACATAGTAATAACCAAGGCAACTACCATCAGAGGAATTACAAGGAAGAGACACTGATGTGAGGATATGGCCCAGGCACTTCAGGAGACCCGATGCCTTTCCTCCCTTGCAACCTAAGCACTCCAGTTCCAAGTTCCACTAGAAGTACCTCCTTGGCAAACAGTGGTTTAACCATAATCCCTTTTCTCAGGGTCAGCCTGCATCATCTGTGCTGCAAAAAGGAGAAATATACTCGCATTTCCAAGAAAAATTTTAACTGAGGTTACAAGGCCTTATTATATATCGTTAATGCAAAATTGCCACGCTATTTCTGATACAACACTGATAATAAAAGCAGTTGTTGTATTATTTATGCCCACAGGGAGCATTCCAGCATCCAAGACACGGGGCTCTGCCCAGTTCTCCTCTTACGCATGTGCATAATAAAGCAAACACCATCTGCAGAACTATAATTAGGCTGCACAGAGTCTGAAAGTGAGGTAAAAGGTTACAGGGGCTCATGGTTCTGCTGAAAACCCTGATGATCTTATTTTCATACCAGACTTTCATCTGTATGACAGAAGTTTACTCATGTCACCTCCTATCCTTGCTGCACTGCGTAGGCTCAAAATACCTGACATTTAGAGTTACTCAGGCACTGACGCTGTTAAGAAACAAAGTGGCCCACAAACTCCCTTTTCTGATTTTAACTGGTTCATTTCTTTGTGACACAGCAAGTATGAACTGGTTAACGAGCAGACTGGGAGAACACTGAGCAGTCTGGACATGAGAAACTCAGTGTGAGATCACACAAAATAACAGCAAGAGAGACCCTGACAGATTAGTCAGTCTCAACACTTCCCTAGTGTCCAAATTGGCTATCCCTAACCTACTCGTGACTGAAGCTTCTCTAACCTGCATTTAGGACAACACATGAGGGAAAGTCCACATGCTTCCTCCACTGGTCAGGAAAAATGCACATTGCTGAGCTGCTCTACAAGTCCAAGACTTCTGTGAATGGAGAGAACAGTCAGTTGCCTTGCCTTTCCAAAGCATCCCCTCATATAATGTACAAACCTCTAACAAATTTCTCTTCTCTAGCCTTAATAACTGGTTCTTCGTGTTTCGTGTCACTGGTGCAGTGTGGTGCCTATATCCAGGTGCTATACTCCAAATGAGGCTTTGGCAGTGCTGAGCAGAGCTCAATGGTCTTGCTTACTGAAGCAGGAGTGCTATTTTTCTGTCTTTTTCACTTGAACTTCACATATTTACCTTGTGTTCAGACTGTGATCCACTCTCTGATCCTATTCTATGGGCTTGCTGTCTAGTCATCCTTTCCCCCTAACTGAGCCAGTCACTTAATACCAAGCCCCTGTAATTGGCTGCATTGACGAAGCGATGCTGAACTTCATCCTGTTTATTCCACACATTTTCCCAAGATATCAAGTTTGAATTCCCAACCCTGTCAACTGGCTTGCAATTTTATCCCAGTGTGTGTTATACAGCTTTCCTGTATGCCCCTTTCTAGTCCCTCATCCAAGCAGTAATGAAAATACTGAAGAGTACCAGACTAAGGGAGATTTCTGTAGGACTCCAGGGATACGGTGCCAGCTTAAGAGTTCTCCAAGTCATGTATTTCATCACCTGTGCATCCCCATTATAGAAGCTTGAATTAATCCAAATTGTCATACTTTGGAGAGACATATCAGATATTGCCAAAGTCTTATGAAAGTCAAACTA
>VZTM01018239.1:19362-29828 GCA_013400555.1 Jacana jacana
ATTTCACAGATCTGTTTAGGAAGCTTGCTCTCTGGTAGCTCCCCCTCTTGCGGGCACCCTGATATCTTGTAAAAGATCATAGAATAGTTTGAGTTTGAAGGGACCTTTAAAGGTCATCTAGNGGCTCCTTGGGAGGAATCAGCCTGCCATAGTATAGTCAAACTGTTTAGCTGGTCGTAATTTTATCCTAGTGTCCTGGTTCCAGCTGGGAAAGAGTTCATTTTCCATTCTAGTGATTGCTGTGAATGGAATGTCAATATCTATTGGTTTTGGTTGTGGCTAGGTGATGCTTACACTATTCAAGGACTTCTTTATCAGCTTTCCATGGAAGCATAGACAGAACAATAAAATGGCTAATGAAATATCCACAGACATCATGCTCAGTATATAAATAGTGGTTAGCTGGGGGACCAAAATCTGCAATCACTGCTCCGGACAGTGGCAATTCACCGGGTGGTGAGACCGATCCATGCTGTTATTATAATTGTTTTCCCTTTTCTGTTATTGTTTCTATTAAACTGTCTTTATCTCAACACACCAGGTTTTTTTTCCTCCCTTCCCCGCAGCTCCCTTCCCCCCAGCTTCTTTTCCCCCACCCTCTGGGGATGTGCGAGTTAAGTGTCTGCTGGTTGCCCTCAAGGGTTAAACCACAACACCCAATTGAAGTGTAGTCAGTTTAATCTCTGAGTTAAAATTGTTTAGACACTTAAGAGCCCTCTTGATTGGATAGATGTAATGAGAAACTTTTTTCTTACTATATCATGCTGTTTCTTTACATAGCACTTCCACTGCATTTATCGAGCTTATTTTCATTTTTCCCAATGTGATACAGATACACTGACTTGAATGTGCTACTTCATTTCAGACAAATTCATTTGCTAAAGACTAATAAGACCTCTGATGCCAGCATAAGACAAAGATGTTCTTCAACTGTTAGAAAACAGAGAAAACCAATATATCAAACAGAAGACCCAGAATAATGTTATAACAAAATTCACTGCTAACAGACCTGCATCTTCACCCAATCAAATAAGTTAGTACAAGTATCAAGGTGCATATCAGAATGGATGGTAGTTCATTAAGAATCACATGGGATTCCTTATCTTCAAGAAAAGCATCGTATACATATATAAGAAAACGGGCTCTGGAGAATTGTCTATTTAGAAAATCATCAACGGAGTAGGAACTGAACCAAGGTCAGTGATGGCCAACAGATGAGTCAGTGCCATCACTGAGAAATTACTCTCCTAATTTACCAGTTTAGAAATCCTGGCAATCCCAATAACCTCCCACTTATCTTTTGCAATGACTACTACCACCCAATCACAGTTACGGATTTGAAATTACATTCTGGATAAAACAGAAGAAATCCACTCCTCCAGTTCCTATTACAATGCGTTCAAAGCACCATAAAATTTCCTTTAAAGATGGAGATTCCCTATGAACACTTAGGAATTGCTGTGAAAACTTTAAGCCTCCAAGGTCTTTTACTGCGAGAACCAGTCTGCTTGTCTCCCAGGAAGAGAGGTTCGAGAAGTGTTGGTAACTCAAACATGAACTTGAGAAGACATCAAATTCCAGACAGTCTCAGAGCAGAGTGCTCCACCTCTAAGTGTTGGAGAACCACTCCTGTTTCAGCACTGCTTCTCTCCTGCCAGATTTAATTTCTTTATGATGTACCAGGAAAACCATTTCAGCCAGCCGGAGTTCTAAACCCCATCAGGGACAGTGAAATCATTGTGGCTCATTTGTGTCTCCACTAACCCCTCTGCTAGTGCTGAACACACAGACCATTTCCAAGAGAAAATCATGAGTCACCTTTTAAGCCCAACCTCACACTATTATCACATTAATTATTTTATTCAATCAGGGTCTAATAGTCAAAATAAAGTTAGTGGAAAATCTAAGGAAACATAACTTTCAAAAGGCAAGGAGAAGGGCCTGTTTCTAATAATGCTGAGGTTTGCCAATGTTGCTTTTTTCTTGTCTTACAATTTAAGTATTTACAGTGCAGCCATTATGTTCACTAGAGGGGATTTTTATTTTTAATTTTTTGCAGATTTTGGAATGTCTGCAGAAGTAACTTAGCATGGCATTCCTCTCTATTCCCTTAGTGTCTAATAGTTTTCCTTCTATTCAAATGTAGAGTTGCAGGCCAGTTTCTCAGCTTTAGCTGAGCCAAGGGGGTGATGGTGCGTTATACAAGCAGAGGTGCAAGCCCCTCAATCCACCTCTAACCATAGTCAGACACTGCTTTGGTTTTGTTCATGAGAAGTTCATCATGCTTTTGGGAACAGAGAAAGCCCATTAAGATTAGGGATGAGAAACACTATGGTTGGGTTACACGTTGGCTGTTGTACCAATTGGATCATGCGCCCAAATGTGAAAGCAGGTTTGAGACAACTACCACTTCTGAGAACTTTCATTTGCAGAGACTAGAGTCAGTGAGAGAGACAGAAGGGAGGAGAAGCCAGAGAATAGTACTGGATTCACATCTCCATTTAGGGAGGAAAATCAGATGTCCAAAGTTTAAATGGGAGGAGAAAACAGACAACAGTGATCACACACAAAAACTATTTGCAAAGTCTTTGCTAATGGATCCAATTATCTATAGGGTTAACCCAGTGACCAAGGGAGAGCAAAGCCCTGCATTCATGTTTTGCATCAGTCCCACAAGGGCTTGTACCTGTGGTAAAGCTGAAGCAGCAACAAAACTCTTGCACTTGCAGACCAAAGCTCACCCCACAGCCGGACCATTGCTGAGTCAGATTTAATTTTTTGCTCACCATCACCATACTGAAGAATTGTTACCATCTCAGGAAAAAAACCCACTATTTTTGACTATTTATTCATTGTATCTGCCAATGCTGTCTCCAGGCAAAAATCAGACCTCAACATGCTTTATACAGCATAGACACTCTTTATCATACAGGCCCAGCCCTGAAGGCCTTTTTATTAATGAGGCCACTTCTGCCCTTTTCCCGGCCACTTTTCCAGCTAAAATGTTGCAGCCAATTTAATAACCATCTGCATAAAGCTCTATGCTTCATTATTTCTGGTGAAACACAGATAGGGGAGTTAGAGAGTGAATTTTTGAGGATTCTCTGAGCCTCTGAAGAGGCTAAGGGTATTCTGCATTTGAGGAGTGAAGATAAGAAGTGTGGCCTGCCTTCCCATCACAAAGAGCACGTATAGATGTATGTATATACATGTCCTATACAAACGTACATACATGGATGACTGCACACAGGAGACCAACTGACTTCAACATGAAAAAACTGAGATGAGACCAAGAGGAGTGTAGAATTTACTCATTAGCCGACCCACCAAGGGAGCTCCAAACCCCATATTAACTGCATGCTCATTAGACCCTGCACTGAAATGCCCCGTGGCCCAGCTCTCCTCTCCATCGTCACAGAATGGCTGGGGTTGGAAGGGACCTTTGTAAGTCACTTTGTCCAACTGCCCTGCTCAGACTGGGTGACCTTGACCAGGGTCACCTCGAGTCCAGGACAGTGCCCAGACAAGCTTCTGAATATCTGCAAGGGTGGAGATTCCATTTCCTGATGCACGAGTAGGTCAAGATGGCTCCTGACACCTACAACGCTGGCCAAAGTTCACATTCTGACTCCTACACCCCCATGTTTCAGTGAATTGAGTTTGAAACTTAAACAAGCAAAGACAATTTCATGTATAAAAACCAGAAGACAATATTTGCTCTTAAAGAGTGCATTTTCCTGTGAAAGAATGTTTTATTTCCTGCACACTTGAAATGATGCAAATTCAAAATGTTTTAGCCTTTATGATTAAATTAGAAATGATGCCACATGCAGGCAAGATAGCAGTTCTAAAAGGTTCATTCCATTGTGAAGGATTTCTAAAAGCTTCTTTTTAGCCAGGAAAACATACATCTTTATTTAATTTTTAATTAGAATTAATCTTGAAGGAAACATACATTTAAATCACAGAAAAACAGCATGAAATTAAAATTATTTTATAAATCTAAGATATAATGGCTTACAAAATCTCAAATTCCAGGAATTTAGTCATCCCATATAGCCTTTTAAATTTGGAAATAAAAGGAGAAAAGCATAAAGTTCTTCACATACACAGCATTTCTTGGATGTGCATGCTTCCCACTCTCGGGGAAGTGTGTTGACAGACCAGTACCTTAATTTCCTTTGCAACTGGCATGTTTGGGCTATAATTTTTCCTTCAGAGAAGCCAGACGTTTAATTCTTTAGTAAGACTAAATCAATGAACTAACAATTACTGTAAGAAGACTTACATTAGTGGAGGATGTGATCCTTGGGCTTTTTGTTTTACAGTCTCAAAATACATTTTACCGTGTCATTCTTACCATCATCACATTGCCTCAGGACAAATAGAAGCTGACTCTCTGAGAAACCAATTTCCATCTAATGACGACTGAACCAACTAAATAAAACCTGACATTTTAAACTTTAAAGAAACATTCAGAACCTTGGAATTGTACTGTTTATTTTCTAGAAGTGGCATTGAGGTCGCTTAGCATTTTTTCTTTAGAGAAAACAACCGCAACACCATAAGAAAGCCTCCATCCAGTCTGAAGGAGGGAAATACAAACTGGAAAAACTGCCAAGAGAGCAGATAACAAAATACTGGCATCTGGAGAGAGCTGTCTGCTTGGCAAGCATGCATGTCATTTACAAATGTTTGCTCATAATTATATCCCTGGAAGACTTGAGCAAATAATACTGTTGAGAAAGATGCCACTTTCAAAACACTGCCTCTCTATCGTATTTAAATAAATGCAACACTCATTGAAGGGTGAGTGTATCTAAGGGTATTGCAACAAAAGAAGGGGACCCTGCGCCTCACACTGCCCCAGTACCTGTGAGAGAAGGAGGAGGAAGGACGGAGCTGTGCAGTAGGACATGCACTGAACTCCCAGCTCTTTGAGAAGCTTTCTGGGGGAGGAATGGCAGGAATGCTGGCAAGGCGCTACTGTGTAAAACACCACAGTGCTTCCTGTCCTGACACAGCCAACACAGAAGGGCACAACTAAGAATAAAGAATTTTCTTAATTGATATCAGAAATAGGATTGAGCCATCAAGATCACGTCATACAGGGTCCACTCAATCACCAGTCTGTAACAGGGAGGGTAGATATTTGGGATTTGCTGATGGCTGAAGGCTTTATAGTTCCTTGCTCATCTCTTCATCTGGGGAAGCTCCAACTTAAAAAAGATTTCCCAGGCAAAGGAAAAGTAAAATTATGGAATTAATAACATAAGGGTAAGAACAGCTCTAATCTGGGAACATTTTGGCAATTCCAGAAGAAACATGTCACAACTTCCCCAGCTAAAAACATTAAGGACAAAATACTCTGTGAGGAATGGTTTTGTCCAATCAAAAACCAAGATGGAAATGTGTCAATGTTTTCACATTGCCTGGCATACTCAGCCTGTTGGGGGACAGGCAAGGACCCGCACCACAGCAAAAATTCCAAGGCTTTGAAAAGTGCCAAGTTTTCACCCAAAATAACACATCCTTAATATTGAGGCGCACCACCGTTTACCAGTGAGGGAAGTGAGAGAGAATTAAACTAAGTTAATAAAATCATATTGTTTAGAAAAGAATGCCTTCTAAAACAACATCATTAGGAGAATAAAACAGTATCTGTTTCAGTCCCAATAGTTCTTCTTAAATTAAACACCTACCTCAAAAAGTGAGAACCTCCGCTCTCAAGTTCTAGAGAACTAAATTCTCCCATGCTTTCATTTTTCAAATTTCTTAGCACAGAGAAGCACAATCAAGGTCTCTTAATGGCTTATCACGATGCCAGAGTCAGGCATTACCAGTCTGCTGCAGAAAGGTGAGGAGAAACACAAAAACCTAGAACACAGCAGAGTGCCTGTTCC
The DNA here is from genome assembly GCA_013400555.1 of Jacana jacana. Taxonomy (NCBI): domain Eukaryota; kingdom Metazoa; phylum Chordata; class Aves; order Charadriiformes; family Jacanidae; genus Jacana; species Jacana jacana. The sequence continues at coordinate 25,266 of VZTM01018239.1, forward strand.
CATTTCTGATGGACCTTCTCAAACACAGAAACAGAGCCCATCTAAATGAAATAACATAAAGTTTTGGGGGCTTCTAATTTAAAGCATACTGAACCATACCGCACTGAACTCCCTGGTACACCTCAGCCTTGATTTGAACAACAGATCCTGGTCTAGGAAAATGGGACATGGACAAGGGTCACACAGCTGTACATGGCTTTCCGAGACTCGAATCCCAGCTACTGCCAGCAATAACTGCCGGAATGGATTAAGGGAGTTAAGAGATCCCTACTTGTTTGTTTGGCTACGTGAGAGGAGTCCTCAGGGTACCACACACAGCTCTGCTCACTTCCTCCCTACAGGAACAAAACAATTGAGAAAGCAAGCGCTTAACAACACATCTGCAACAGCCCTTTGCATTTGATGATTGCTCTGTTCAATAACTTCTCCATGATTCTTGGACCCCTCTTCTAGAAAAGCAGATGGCTGTGCTGTCCATCTGGAATATCACTATTTTCCCACCATTACTCTTCGGGCTTGCAAATACTGACACATCTCAATGAGATAAAAAAAAATAAAATTCCATCCCCCTTATAAGCTAACACCACTCAAATTTTATAGCACACATTTTGGGTCTCTCTCTGCCTCAAAAATGCCACAGATTTGCTCTGGTGTGACAATGCAAGTCCAAAGCACTGCTTTATCCTTCTTCCCACTGCACCATTCTGCTTCCCAAGTCCCTGTCAGACATCCATGTAGGCACACATCCATGCCTGCCTGCTCTGGCTGGGGACCTCTGAGCACAAAGCACTTGCACTTAGTGGGACCAAAGACAAAAATTATTAGTACATAGTGACTCTGCACCCACATCCCATAATATGGGCTTTGTATTTAATTAGAAATTGGATTGGTGGTATCACAGCTGGAAATGCTGTTGCAAGTGAACCAAGATTTCAGCTTGCTGATAGCTTATATCGGTGAAATTTATAGTTGTATATGAAGTTTATATTGCTTTAAAATTATCTCTGCAAAATCAAATCAAAAACAAAATATCTGCCGTTAACAGGATTCTTACAGGGTCCAGTGCACAGAAAACTTCCAGAGACAAGTCTGTTAATTATTACTTTGATATTTTGGTGACAGGTTACTTTGAATAATAACAGACCAAGTCCATGCACATTTTCCAGCCCAAGCCTCTGACAACAAACACCAATCAGAACACTGGCTGGAAGACAAGGCAGGACTGGTAGCAAAGCATGTCACAGCCACTGTGAAAGAATCAGCATCATGCAGAACATGAACTAGCACAGTGGCCACAGCATAGGCACTTCAGCCCAGGGTGGTCTCTCATCCAGGCCTCCCCACTTACACTATGATCAGCATAATGTGCCCTCAGGTGCTTAAGGAAGGATATCTTGTGGCAGCTATCTCATCTGCTCTGGCAATAAAGGCCCTCCCCTCTACAGGAGTTGACTCTGTAAGAGATTAAGATCAGATGAATAGTAATGTTAAACACAGGAGACTAAATTGTATGCTCTTTGTTGCTTTCTTCGGAGTCACCCCATTTCCCCAGGCTGCTTTCAGATGTTGTGAGATGTCAACCATGTTTTACATGGTTAACGTAACAAAAGTGCTCCTGTTCGATTCTTCCTGTTCTAGTCAGCTGGGAAAACCCCCTATTCCCAGCTGTGAAACACTCAAGAACACTCCCCCCAAAAAAACACCTTTGCCATCTCTCAGTGAAGCAGAAGAAAGCAGATTCTGAATCTGGTTGATCCAGAATTACAGCTATACAGTAAGGATAAGCCTTGTTTTGACCCGGATTTGAAAGACCTTGCCCTCTACTTTTGGACATCACTTCCTAGCAGCCCAATTCTACAGGGACTTCGTAAACCCTAGTGTTCCAGTCTGTGGATCCCCAGGATGCAAGAACAGTGATAGCCAACAGATTGCTAACTCCACTAAATCTACCCTCATTAAACAAAGAAAGCTCTTGAGGGAGGTTTTTAGTATCTTCTACAAAAAAAATGTGGTTCAGAAGCCAAGTACTAGCAGTAATTTTACCCTTAAAGAAACACAGCATGATGGAATCCTGCCTACACCAGGATCTCAAATGGGTGGCAGTTCATTGCTAATATCACTAACATTCACCCATCACCCCACCCCTCCTCTCCTAGCTCAAAATTAAATCTAACAACCTGAAGACAATTCCACTTAATTGCAACTGCATCATCTCGTGCAGATCCGACTGCCAATCCCTGCCATCTGAATGTGCAGTTGCTAGGGCAACCGGTGTGAGGAGCATGCTTTTGTGTTGCCACATGCATCTTTGGGAGCTGTGCCAACATCTGAGCTCCCACAGCTGGGATGGATTTAACACCTTCCTCCCCAGGAGCAGCCTGTTCTTAATTCCAGTGGGGGGGAGTTATGGCAGCCAGCCCTTGGCAAGCAGCTATTTATTTCTCCTCTGCAGATCGACACCTGCAGGAGAGTGACAGATGGCTGCAGCGAAGCTCAGTATAATCAAGCACCGAGGATGCTGTAACACTTTATCAAATTAAACATTCAGCAGCGCTAGACTCCATTTGCAGAAGGTTGGGGGGTACACAGTTCATTGTGTACATAGCTAATGAGGGGAAAAAAATCCTTTACCATCACTTAAAAATAATTTTCTTTTGGTGGTTTCCTGTCTAGCCATCGTCGTCCCCTCACCCACCCCTCCATACGAACAGAAGGCTGCATCATACCTAGAGGACTACATGATCTCTCCGCCTCCACAATTTTAACAGAGAAAACATGATTGATGTGCACAGAAACAAGCTGTTTCTCTTCTCCATCGAGCTCTCTGCTTACCTTCCAGGGCAGACTGCTTCCCAGAGTTTAGCTTGTAATTTCTTCCATCTCACCTTAGGATGAAGGGTCTAAACTTCAGTCAGACCCTACTTTGCCTATGACCTTTTGTACCTCTTTTGAGTCTGCTCTTCTATAAAAATTATGGTGCGCTACAACCCTTCCCTTTATATATGCACACATGTGCATTTAGCAAAAAAACATCTGACAATCTTTTCAATAGCTGAGAACAAGCTGGAGCTCAAGATTGCAAGCTCAATCTGCTTTTAATGGCAAGTAAAACTATTTGTAACAATGGCAAATAGCCCCCCTGCTACCGCACTTGTGTAATCACAGCTAATTGCTGCATAAGAAAGTGCCTGTTAAAATGATAACTAGTGTAATCTAGGAAGTCCCATAATTCTCCAGGAGATGTATACAGCACCAGTAATGGAGTACAATGTCTGAAAGTCGCCCACTGAAGGTTACACTTAGTAACTTAGACTCAAGCAGTCTCTCTGTGGAGGACAACATCCATGGTGTTATGATCTTCATGACAAACACAAAAGGAAAAAGAAGCCAGCTAAAATTTATTTCATGTTAGTGCAAGGCCAAGTTTTTCACAGTCCTTCCCTCCTACAAACATGTTCCAGAGAAGCACAACAAACAAGCAAGCTGCAAGACACTGTTGCATGGCTCACAGAACCTACAACTTGAAACCACCCCTCTATTCCCATCAATGCCTCCGTATGTTTGAGGCACATAAAGGGATTTGTGAGCTCCCTCAAAGCTCAGCAGAGGCTCACCACCACACTTTGAAACACATTTCCTCACCTCTCAGATTTAGGTACATTCCACATGTGCCAGTATTTCAAGTACAAACACAAGCATCACAGCACACAGGGCTTTGCAACTTGGGTTCATCTGCACTTCAACGAGAGTCAATAACTACCAACAGCAGAAAAATGTGGACAATCCTGGGCACAGACAGAGAAACAAACCCCAAAACTTTGGCTGGTTTAGTACATGTCAGCAGCCTTTGCAGAATTAGTCATATTTTCACAGTACAACAATAATCTGATCCTGCAAAGCTTGAGGGGTGAGCAGGGTGGTGGGAAAGGACCTCTATTCTGATTAAACAAGAACAATATGGCATTGCCCCATATTTTTAACCGGAAAGAAGAGACTGAAAGAAGAAAAAAGCATATTCAGTTCTCAGAAAGTGATTATTAAATCAAGAGCTACACTCCAGAAGGGAGGTGGAGGCGTGGGGAGGGAATCTGGCAAACCAGAGAAGTGTCACTATTCACAGGGGTTGTTACAATCAAATCAGTTTGTCACACAGAAGTCAGCAGTGTAACTACACTGTACTGCTAAGAGTTCACATCACTTTGTCATGTGACAAAATTCCAGTTTATGGAAGTCCCCTTTAATCTTCACTCTCCTCCAGCTCTGGATTATGCCCAGGTCTCATCCTGGCAAATATCCCAGCATGCAATGAGCTGTCACTCCAGTCCATGCCCTGAAACTATTCTTGCTTAAATCCAGATGCAGCACTAGGACACTTCCCTGTCCAGTGCCCCTCTTGCATGCATTACTGGACTCTGACACATAACCCCAAACATAAACAGATGTCTCTGCTCTTGTTCACAGTCAAACTGGAAAATAGGGTAGTCCACAGCAACGCAGCTACAGAAGAGGCAGAGGAATCAAATGATAAAGCCATGCATTATGATCTGTTGGAGAGCAGCGTAG
>VZTM01018243.1:0-41546 GCA_013400555.1 Jacana jacana
GCATTGTCTCTTTGTTCCACAGTTGCAGTCACTCTTCTCTAAACCATGTCTGACAGGCTTGAAAGGGAAAATTACTCCCAAGAGGGGGGGTTCAGGGTAGAACGGTGCCAACCCATGCAGGGAGAGGGACCCAGGTAACCTGTAGCTGGAGATGAAAGACCTATACAGGACAGGAAAGAAACTTTGAGCGATCTCCCCATCGTGTCACCTTATCAAAGGCTAGGTTTGCTGGGCTTTTATTCACCATGGTTTCAGTCCTCCAGGGAAAATATCATTGTGAAATCTAAGAGGACTCGATACATAAATAATGCAACTGAGATCGCTCAAAAAACATTACATTCACTGCACATCCAATGCAAAGCTCACTATTGTATTTATAACAATACATCTTTGGATGACACATTTTAGATTGACTTGTAGGAAATTTTTACACAATCAATAAACGTTATCTCCAAATTAATTGCTTGGATGCTTAAAAGTGTATTTCTGCTCAGTACCCAGCACCAAGCACTGGTAATCAATGCATTCTACTGTATAATTATCATCCTAATTTTCATCTTATTTTTGAATGACACTAAAAGGAGAAAAAATTATGTGGTTTTAAAATATAGGAGCTACTTCATGTAATTGGAAAACCTGGGTTATATTTTAGGTTTCTATACAGAGACTTAAGATGTTAACTTCGGACAGCCTTTTTTAGGCCTCTTGCTGTAAACAGACACATAAAATTACAGTAGGTTACCTTAATTGAAATTCAAGTATCATAATGACTATACAAGCACTGTAAGCCACTGGGATATAGTCCAGCTGAAGCTCTGCTTTCAAAGTATGTGAGGGTGGTTTTCAGTTTCAGCTGGTCTCCAGTGTCATCAGAAAGGACCAATTAACCCTGGAAGGTAGGTATGAAATGAAAATTACCCTAAGCTTCCTCAGTTATGCCAAAGCGACACTGCCAACTCAGTATCTCAGCAGTGCAGTCCTAGAGTGAACATCTGAAGATTTCCAGAAAATAATGGGATTTTTTAAAAGCCTCTTATGCAGGTGTCTATGTTTTGCGTGGCAAAGTCTGTGAAAAAGAATATGCTCTGTTTCATGTTTGTTTACGGTTACTTTTGTCATCAGAATGTGATACAGTAATGTGTTTTTGACTGCATACATGAATGCATTTGCCTTTTCTACGGTTTAACACTTTAGCCTCTCTATCATCAGGTCCCTGGATCATAATCCAAAAGTAATGGTCTAGTATCACTTAAACTGTCATCTGAGTACAAAGCTATTAAACACAGCTGAGCTGATAAAAGGAAGGAAGCTGCTACTGGTGAACGATATTGAGAGACTGAGCTCTGTAGCAAATTTATCAGCCTCTTCTATAATGTTTTAGCACTACTAACTGGTCTGGCAGAGTGGAAAGGGCACCATGTTGTTGGAGCTATTAAAAGTCCTTTTTTTTTCCAAGGAAGTTTGCATGGTTTGGACTGAAACATTCTGCTTTGCTCTACTGTCTTTGCAACACCTTCCTCAGCCTCACAGGACACAACGTTGGCTGCAAGCCGATAAAGCAAATCGTATGGGAGGCTCCAGTTAAGATGAAAGGGATGTGAGCTTGGGGGAGGAAATGCAAATTTATTAGCATAGTCATGCCTAAAGAGCATGGGGAGTTGAACCTTTGGCACAGTTCAAGGATCTCTCAACAGGTCTGTGCCTGCCTCACTCATTGCCTCTACTGAGTGTCCAGGGGAAAAGCCCACAGTAACCTTAACTCAAATGACTCTACAGCAAAAAAAAGGGATGTTAATCAAATACGGACTATTACATCAAAAATGTAGTGAGATCACTTCCCAGCATGTCTTATCCTCTACAGTGCAATAAGCCATTCACATAAATATAGGAAAACTTGACCCAAACATCTTTTGCTTCAGTGGCAAGACCGGAGGGCTGCAAGATTTCCTTATTTTATTGTAAGTTTTACAGTAAAAATGAGGGGTTCATTCTTTGAGCCCCTCTTTCTGGAATGAATTGACCAGATGGGAGGTACCACTTCTGCTAAAATAGAAGACATTTTTTAGCCATTGTAATTTCAGAGAACAGTTGGAAAATGTAAACTTCGGAAGCCCAAAACAAGAACACAAGTTAATAGAATTCCATGTTTACCCTTCTGAAATCTTGTCCGCTTTGAAATCAGCCTCAAACACCTGGGAATGGTGGCATTAAGACACTTACTGACACCTCAAACAAGCTCCTGTCCCTGGCCCCGAATCTACGCAGACACTCAGGGGAGAAGCTCCATGGTATGTGATGATGAGCACATAAGCCATTTCCAAGGAGACACCTTCTTGCAGCATCTGGTGTTTGTTTCACTGCACCAGAGAGCTCAAGTTCAAAAAGCAAGAAAACCAACACACTTTGGGACTTGAAGGTAAGACAACCGACTGAAGCCGTGACCTTGCATACCAGTGAAAAAGTGTAAGGCTTGTTACTACACACCTAGAAACCCTTTCTGAAAACACAAGTGCATTTATTTCAGTGGGCGTTCATTCAAAAGTGTGCACATATTTTGTGCTTTTATCCCAATGTCTGATTATACAAATGCAAAACAATATTTGATTCTGCCATCAAGTGGGTAATTTTGTTGTTTTATTGTTTCTTTTAAAAGAGATGATAGCTGCAAACAGTGCAAAATCAGGCTAAAAGCTTTAAATGCACAAAAGCTTACCTATGCATTTTCTATAGTGCATCACTATCTGTCAGCCCTTCACCGAGTCATTTAGATCCACGGTTACAATGTCCATTAGGACCTTGTGGTGAATTCTGCTGTCTTGATTGTTCTAACAGTTGAAAGAGGATAAAACAGTACAGCCAAATTCTCTATTTCTAGAATTCAGTCATAATAATAGTACCATAATTCCTACAATAACTACATAGCAATATTCAAATGCTGTAAAATACCGTGGCTATGAAATCTAACCGTCATAACTTTGAGACCCCTCAAAATTGCTCTGCTTTTCAAGATTTAGCTAAGCTTATCTGGGAAATTTATGCCGATGGGAATCATACATGTTCATCTGCAGATGCTAGTTCAAAGGAAAAGTCTTATGGTTTCAGAATGTATTCTTCCATTTTAATTGAACCCAGGATGTTAAAAGCATGCTGTAAAACTCAGTCCTTTTCCAGTGTCATTATTTCCTCCAAAACTGAGTGGTTTGAGTGGTTGATTGTTATGGAAATGAATGAAAAATGTCAAGAGATTCTGAATTTCAAGTGTTTTGTTCCTGATAGCAGATCAGACTGCATTGTAATATGTAATTAATGGTTTATCTGCCCAGTGTACTCAATTACACTGCTTTTATAAACTGAAATAAATATTTCTTGTACGTATACGCCCAGATGGTGACTTACATTAGCTGTATGACCTATAACTTTGAATATCTTTATATGCAGTTAAAATCTAAAGCATAGTTTCTTGAATTTAATATGATATTATGGCAGCAAGTCACTTAAAAAGCATTTGAGATGACATAAAACAAACAGCAAGGATTTCACCTCATCTAAAGATCCGGTAACAAGGGAAAGCTCTGGTTTTATAATCTTGTTTCAGAAGAGACTCTTCCCCATAATCACTCAAAATTTTAATTTCTCTGCACAGAATGAAATTCCAAATGGTTTTTGACAGTCATAACTCTTATGCAAACCTATTTCACTTTAGTAGCTGAACATCAATTCATACCATAATGAAAAGCAAATCTTCAAAGTTCTCTCTCTCTCTCTTCCCTAGCATTTAATACAAATCGATGACACGACGTGACCGCTATCACAACATCTATCCTTGCAGATTATTTTCTTAGTTAGCTTCGCACATTTAATCAACGACGCTAAGATACTAAAATCACTTTGCTGCCTTTTTTCAATTTATCAAGACTCAAGTCTCTTTCCAACTTTCAGTCAGCATGTAAGTCAAATAATACTGGTTGAATGTGGATTGATTTGAGGGTAATATTTATACGTGAAATAGCATATATTGTATTTAAATTTAGTGTTCTAATTTAGGCAGAGGAATTTTTGAGTACTTATATCACAGATGGCGCAGTAGTTTATCTTTCAATGGGTCTCCTGTTATAAACTGTAAACTTCACTCAACAAGCTCAGTAAAATACTTTAAATATATGTAAACGGACTCCTAATTGTGTGGTGACATTTGTAATAGTGCAACAATCTCACGGATCTTTCTATTTTATTTGGCAAAGTGCTCTTTACAATATCATTCACTCTCTTTCTCTCTTGAGATATATAAAGGTTTAACTGGAGCTCCAGGATACACTGCACACGGTCAGAGAATTCATCAACAGGCAGCCAACCTCTTTATTACTCCTTCATTCCAAGGGTTTATGAAAAGGGCTGTTAATTCAGCAGCAGCACTCTTACCTCTGTCCTACCGCTGCTTGCCGTGATGGCCCCAATTCCTTCCGCACTCGCACCGTTCTCCCTCTGCAATAACTCCCGTGAAATCATCAGTAAAACTGGTCTTTGTGAGAGGAAAATGAAGCCTCTTATCTTTCAGAGAGTAGGTGCTCCTTCTTACTGTAAACTAAGTGCCTTTTCTGTATTGAAGCTGTTAAAAATGTCAGAGAGCATCTTACAAGGCCAGAGACATTTTGCTTATATGACCAAATTCCAGTTTGAATAACTACAAGAGCCAGTTAAAAAAAAAATTTCAACCAAAAGGGGCAACATTTTAATGAAAATGGTGTTCTTCCATGCTGCATTTTCGCTGCTGTGTCAAATGCACATTTTTTCGTTCCTTTCATTCTTTGGTGCCTATATGCTCTTTAGCATCCGTTGCATTTCATCCCAGAGGTGGCTGCATTTCATAGTGGATAAAAGAGACTCTTTTATAAATAGTAAAGTTAATTATTTCATCTTATTTCTTCATTTCCACCAAGATTAGCTGTTATAAATAAATACATTTACAGTCATCAAATACTACTGCCTAATTTCCCATTAGATTCATTCTCTACACTTCTTTTCCATAAAATCAGACTCAGCTTTTTTATACAAAGAGGGCATGTGGTTTTTAATTCCACTAGGATTATATCTTTGGGTCAAAGCATAATTGCCTACAATAAATAGAAGCATAGAAGAGTGACTTGGAAATGGAGAGACAATATGCTGGACCTGTTTAAAAGACATCTGGTGTCCCAATTCACTGATAGTAATGCTGAAGGGCATTTGTTTTCCCCTGCTATGTGAAAATTCAATTTCCTTTGAACTAGGGGGAAATCATATTTTTATCGATTAAAGGGAACAGAAAAAAGCAGACAGATACCCAATTTTGTGAGTATCACACCGAGCATCTCTGGCCTTGCATATGGTGTACTACTGCTTTAAATAAAATACCGTTGGTCTTAATTCCTTTAGACAGCAGCCAGATCCAGGGAGTCAAGTGTGCATCTGTGGGAAGACCAATGGAAAAACAATTCTGAATCTGTACACTTGAAGCTAACCTTGGGCTCTATTTTTCAGTAGAGCAGCTTGAGACGGAAGGTATATAGTCTTTTATAAGGTAAGAAAGGGTCTCCATTCCTCACCTTGTCATGAGATGGAACTAATAAACTGCAATTAAAGTAACGTTTACTCCATTCATAGATGAACTGACAGACTAAAAACTACGAGGGATGTATACTCAGCATTGTTCTGGAAAGAAGGTGCAAACAGAACTTTTAAAATTCTAGTAGTTGTGTGCTAGGTAACCTCTGCACCCCTCCCACCAGCTCCAAATTATCCTGAGTTGTTGCAGCTACCTGCCAGTCCCTAAAACACCACCAAGAAGCTCTCCTCAGTGTCAGCTTTCTTGCAGTGTCTCCTGGACATACATCTCACACTGATTGAATGTGTTTCACACAACTGACTTTCTGATCCCTCAAGGTCATCCACATGAGGGGAGTAAATGCCTTTTCAATCAGCTGTAGAGCATCTGTGAACAACTGGAACAATGAAAGACAGGCTGCTAGCACTGGATCCCCTCCATTCAATTATCCTACCACTGTGGCAAAACCTGAAGTTCCCAAGACATGGGAAGGTGATGGAGATTCAAGTATCCCCAACTATTGTGGGGCGGCTTCCATCCCCTGGGCTGCTCTGACCCAGCAATGGCTCTATGTTGTGAGGGGTGATGGGTAAGGGGTCCAGGGCCCACGTGCAGAGAAGGCAGCAACATCACCAGGATTTACTGGAAGCCTTTCCTGAGGCCCTCACCTGGCCAGTGGGGTCACTCTTGCTTTAGTACTGGTGAGCAGCAGGTGAATGACCACATTCTGAGCTGAAATTTGTTCAGGACAGATGGGAAAGTTAATTCACTCCTGGATGGCAGATGCTGCAGAAGGTTAGTGACAGAGGCATGGGATTGAACAGGCACTGCAAATACAGTCAAGCATCAGCTTAAGGTATCTTATTCCTTTCTGCATGGAGTTGCTTTTCTATCCTTCTCTCAAGTGGATCCATTGCACTGCCCTTGGTCCCAAATCCCACGGGGGAACATGTAATGACGTTAAGGGTTATGTAGAGTCACGCAACAGTCTACAGACAAATCTAAGACAGCTACAGCTCTATAGTCCCCACAGGGTAAGATTCAAGATCAGGAGAGAATGTGATGCACAATGTGCAAGCTCTGTCCACACTCGCATTGACAAACGGTGAACCTACTGGTGTACTAAAGGCTTACAATGTGAGTTCCTAAACACACACGGATGCTTCCATCTATCTGTTACACAGAAAAGGCATTCTCCCAGACAAGCACAATTAACTGTTCCCCCGTCTCTTAAAACAGAAAATTTAGTGAAAAATAGTCCATGTCCAACCAACGTTCTAAGAACTAAGGAGAGCAAATATTACTGCACAACAGGAGGAATGAATTTCGGAAGAAAAGGCAGTCAAAGGCAGATATCTCAAGGTGCTGGAGTGCAGAGGAGGGCAATGAAGCTGGTGAAGCGCCTGGAAAATAAATCTTATGAAGAGCGATTGAAGGAGCTGGGACTGTTTAGTTTGAGGAAGAGGAGGCTGAGGGGAGACCTCATCGCTCTCTACAACTACTTGAAGTGGTTAGTGCTAGTCTCTTCTCACAGGTAATTAGCAATAGAACGAGAGAGAATGGCTTCAAGCCACAGCAGGGTAGGTTTAGGTTGAACATTAGGAAAAAATTCTTCACAGAAAGAGTGGTCAGACACTGGAATAGGCTGCCCAGGGAGGTGGTGGAGTCACCATCTGTGAAAGTGTTTAAGACTCATTTAGATGTGGTGTTGAGGGATATGGTGTTGGGGGATATGTTGTAGGGGAGAACTTTGTAGAGTAGGACTGGTGGTTGGACTCGATGATCCCAAGGGTCTCTTCCAACCTGAATGATTCTACGATTCTGACTAAAACTGCCAACCATGCTCACATGCTTAAGTCCACAGTACTGTTGGCCTGACTGTCCCAGCTGAGTTTAGTCACTACACAACTAGAACAAAACAATTTCAGCCATTTCTACATTAATTTTTGTACTTGAATGATTTCAGATAACTTTGGACAGTAATCTCACTGCAGTGCGATATATCAAGACTGTTCTATATCCAAGTGAACTCTAATACATTTAGCATGTTTGTAGAACTTCAGTATAACAATTAAAAGCTTCCCAATATTGTTCACTGTAAGCACTTCTGTGGAATAATACTTAACAGTTCTTATTCCTGCACTTGGAAAAGGCACTGCAGCTATCTGAGAAAATTCTACGGGTTTTTTTGTACCTCTCTCACTCCCTTTTCCTGTAATGTTTTTTCCCTCTGTCCCGGGGCAAAATTCATTTTCAGACCCAGTGTTATGTTTCCAGAAATAAGAAATCCTTAAGAACCAGGATGGTAACCAGACCAAAAAGAACACGATATAGCAGACTAATTTTCTGCTGTACTAAGAACATGAGAGATACCACCCCTGTCCATTTACCAAAACCTTGAACTGAGTACAACAGCATGCTAAATAACTGCATGTACTTATTAAAAGATCTAACTCATAACCAGAAGACACTTAACCACTATTTACCTCACCTTCCATTGCTAATGAAGTGTTAAGTGTCTAGATCAGCCATCTAGACTCTTTAGACAGCAGAGAAAGGGCAGAAAATTTGCTTCACCTCCTTTCAGACAAGCACTTCAGAAAAAAACTTTTCAGAGATGCTTACTGAAAACTGCCGTAAGGGAAGTTAGGGAATTACCTAAACCAAATGCCTGTCCTCCACACTGCCAAAGTGACCCAATGAAAGTCTACCTGCATTAGGGATTTTACATCTCAACCTTATGTCATTTCAAGGAAGTTCTCTATATTAATAGGTTAAGAATATAAATTCAGTCAGTTAACTATGTTTGAAGCAAGCCTTTGGTTTTCACTGGGTTGGGAGCTCTTACCTGCAGTTGCTATCACCTTTTACATTAGCATTCTGTATTAAGAAGCTGGACTCTATGACATTAAGGGTCTAAAAGTTTTATGACTGTATGCTGTAGCACTAAAATCAAAGAATCCAAATCAATGCTACAGATCACAGAATGCAACATTGGGAGTTTCTCACCATTAAAAAAACATGTCTCATGATCTATGTTGTAAATACACACTCAATTTTTAAAACATGTATTGCTCTGAGTGTGCAGTAATAGTAATGGGAATGGCAAGAATGTCACTGCGATATTCCTGCCCAAATACCTCCCCTGAGTGCAAGATGTTTTATTGAACTGATATGTGAAACTATCAAGACAGTCATTCCAAATACAGACACACACTGTTTGTTAGTTACAGACAGGCTTTTTTGTAGAACTGATGACTAAAGTTAAGGCCACTAATAATACTAAAAGCTGATTCTGTAAGGCCAGTACTTCTATAATCCATAACAGTGTGGATCACATGTTGAGATGCAACTTATCTTCATATAATCTTCCACACAGAGGCTTATAAATACATTTTCATCTCACAGACAAGGTAATGGGCCAACAGAATTCTAACTTTTTCCTGAAAATTTATTCAAACGATGAAAATCAGGCTATTGTATTAGTCTTGAGGTTACATGGGTGATTACAGATGATTTTTAAAGAATCAGACAAGAAAGTAGAAAAGGAAGCTCAACCCGTAAGCCAGTCTGAGTGAAAGTAAACCATACTGTTTTGAATTCTTCTGTTCTGCTGCCATGCACAGGAATGTAAGAAATGAAAACACCTAATAAGTACAAGGTGGGGAAAGCTGCTGGTCGGACCAGTCAGCATCCAAAGGGCATGAAATTAAGTGAAAAGGATCAAACTTTCTGCATGTTTCTGTAGCCCACTCGGTACCGCACAGTACTAGGGGCTGATACGACTTCTTAAAGTGCAACATTTTAAAGTAATTCAGAGTTCACTTGTACTTTACATAGTCAGGGTTCTCCTAGGAATTAAAAGAACCCTTTACTGCATTAAACATGGCAGCTATAAGTTTTGTGTTAGGTTTGGGCCTCAATAGAAAAGCATGCACTTTGTAAGTTTGGCTTTAAATGGCATTTTCTCAGAAATATTTCAACTGAGATTCTCTTTATCACGTTGCCTTCCTACCCACCCTATTCAATTCATTGCTACTGAATGCCACTCATAGGCCAAGTTACACTTCGGAGACTTTCACTTTTAAAGCAACAAGTGAACCGTATACGTTGCTACTGTACGTTTTAAAAAAAAGGTTTAAAAATATTACTAAACAGCAAACCTCTACATTGATTTATTATACCAGTCTTTTACTCCAGAGACTTAAGGAAAATCTAGATTAGACAAACAGTTGTAACCTTGTAGTTTCACCAATTCACGGCAGAGCTTCAGTAAAAGAATAGTTTACAGGCGTTGGACCAGCAATCTTTGCTCAGAAGAGAACCCAAAGCCCGGGACAGCAGCGTTACAGTGAACTGGGCCTAATGCAAACTCACAGAACTGGAAAGGTTTTACCTGGTTCTGGTGTATGACATTAGTCTGGCACTTTTATGGGCACTCAAATTATTCAAGCTATTTAGACATAAGCTAGGATTTTCAGAAAATAAGAGGGATACAACTTGCCAAAGTACATCAGGAATCTAATCCTGATACAGGGACAGGCAGTCATTGCTACTGGATAGCCGACTGCATGCATGATGGATTGTCTGTAGTTGCAGAAAGCAGGGAATGCTCATATCACAAAATCATTGTGCCTCTCAAAGTACACTTTGTCATAGACTGAAAAGAAATGAAAGATCAGAGAGACCAAGACATTAGAAACAATGTTTTCTGCATAAAATGTGGTATCCAGATATTCAAATGAATCATTCTGTTGTGAGTACATTAATTTTAGACACGGACAAGATACACTGCAAAACTCCAATCTTCAGTATATTCCAGCCATATACATCTATTATTTACTACTACTGGCATTTTATAATACCAAGAAACTGCAACACCAACAATCACACAGAACTTCAAAATCAGGTTTAGGAAAAACAGCACAAGAAATTTCGACAAACATTACCAGCAAATCTCTGCTTCTTCAGCTAATGGAAACATTCTACAGTAGTGTTCCAAATTCTGCTTTCTGGATATTTCATGGGAATTCCAGATACTTCAGCAGAAAAAAAAAAACAAAGAACCAAAAAAAACAACAAAAAAAACAGATGCTTAATTTACTCATGGAATAGTTTCATTTTCACATGTAACATGGACTATTTGATCAAGGAAGTGCTTTGGAAAATGTTTTCCCTATATTTGTGCCACATCCATGGATTATAAACAGAAGTTAATCATGATCAAGAAATGCAAACAGGAATAAAACCCTGGCAAAACTTAGCTGCCAGCTCTCATATTTCCTAGAACTAACTGAAGCTTCTTCCTCACTTTAAAGAGAGAAACCAGCTCTTGATGCAGTGTCCTCCTGTGAACAAAAGTTCAGCACAAAATCTGACCTCCTGACTTTGGTGGAAGATGTGCACGTTGAAAACCAGATTAAAGATCTGCTGTTCAGACCAGGCTTGGATTTACAGGGATTTGGTGGCAGTGAGTAGAGGGGAAGAAGGTGGTAATGCCTGGCTGAGAAAGCTGTAATACTGTTCAATTCACAGTGCAGGTGAAGGGAAATCTGCAGCATGCAGCAAACACGGCTTTTCTACCTTTCCTGGAATGAAAGTTTACATCAGGTTCTATTAGCATGAGCTGGATGCCTTTGCAAAAGCACCTGAGCTCACAGTTCACAATGTTGAGTATAAAGAACAGCAGCATATTGTGGACTATTTTCCTTACGTTTTCCTCAGCTAATTTCATTCCTCTCATGCTATAAGATCACTCATAGCAGCTCAGAGATGCCTAATGAAAAGAGAAATAGTGTATCTGATTCCAGTCATGGTGTTCTAAGCGAATTAATCGGAGTCATCATTACCTTAAACACTTCCATTCAGAGTGGGTTTTATGATGAGCTGAAGAAAAGTAAATGCTGTTTCAAATAGGTAGCTCTATATATTAAATCAAATAAATGAATGATAAAGTGCTGGCACTTTTTGGCTGTAATCCTGTTATTGCTTAGAGCCATTTCTAATGCAAATGAAGAATGATGTAGCAGAGCTACTTAGCAATTTTCTTTGATGGGCAGTGCTGACTGCTGGAAAGTGGCAGGAATGCAACTGCTCAGATGTGGAGTGCATCAACATGCCCTGTAAGGTTCCTTCCCAAATCTAATGATCACCTGTCCCTCCTGCAAAGTGTGATCTTTAATCAAGGCTCAGCTGAGCAATACAAGCCTATATTTGCACCAGGACCATGACACAAGAACTGGGTCCAGTCCTACAGGATTTTAGGAAACGTGTAATTTCTAGTGAATTCAGTTCAGAAGTTCCACATCTGCCTGTTTATAAAAATGCATATGGTATGGTTTTGAAAATCTCTTGGTCACTCAGGACTCCCTCCCAGGTAAGCATGAACATACGTAGGCAAGAACACACTCTTGCACTTACTGAAGGTCAGGGTAGTGCATATTGGGGCCTGTGTGGGAACCCTGACTGAAGGGTATCTTCAGCTCTGTCAGAGACTTGTGGGTTTGATACCTGTGCACAACTTGACAAATTACTCCCTGCGTGAGTTTTACAATCAGGAAAATGGGGAAATTAAAGCTGATTTAATGTCCTGCAGTGCTTCAAGGTCTGTGGATGATACGCATTATGAAATGCTAAATATTATTAATGAAATCTAACTGGAGGAAGAACACTGACTTCAATCTTGGGAAGGAAGATGGGCTTGGGAACTGTCCCTCTCTTTAATAAAACACTGCATAAGGCCAGTGGGAGGTTGTCATCAAGTAAGAGCACACATGAAATGTGGTAGATTATATACCTACAGTAAATTCAATCACAGAAAACTTCTGCAGAGACTGCAAACTGTCTGGATAATGTGAAATGGTGCATAAACATCAGCTTTACAGTAGAATAACATGGGCTCTCTTCAGGATATATATGGGAAAAGAATAAGCCACNAAGAATAAGCCACAACTAACCTTGATTTCTTGGGCTTTTTTGATGTTTATGCCTCATGAATGTGGGTCATGGCATTGACTGTAAACCTCAAGCTACTGAGATGCAACACTCCTGGCTGCAGCCCAGATTCCAGACCTTCAGACCCAGAATGTTCCAGTATTGCTCTCAAAAGGCCAGTCCCCCTTTCCTTATTCTGAAAACTTCCTTCTTTCAGCTTTTTTTTTCAAGCTTTTTTTCAGAAGCTCCTTGCTCATCCATGCAGATCTCCAGCCTCCTTTGCTTCATTTTTTACTCATAAGGATGCACTGATCTTGAGCATGGAGGAAGTGGCGCTTGAATAGAATCATAGAATCATCATAGAATCATAGAGGTTGGAAGAGACCCCTGGGATCATCAAGTCCAACCATCAGCCCTACTCTACAAGTTCTCCCCTACACCATATCCCTCAACACCACATCAAATCTACTCTTAAACACAGTTTAAGTTTAACTAGCTCTCTTCTCTCTCTCCTGCTTCTTTCTAGAGCCTTAACCCACAGGATTCCTCCAGGTAGGTCTTTGAAGAGGCCAAAGTCAGTCCTCCTGAAGTCTGGGGATGTAATTCTACATTTTGCACTGTTTTTTCCATGCAGGATCCTGAACTCTAGCACCTCATGTTCACCGCAGCCAAGGCCACCCCAACCCTCAGAATCACAATATCACAAAGCAGACATAGTCCTTCGTAGAGTGTGCGGCTAGGGACACTCGGAGAGACCCAAATGTACCTTTACCAGCCCTTAACACAGAATAGTACATACTTTGGGGGAGCAAACCATTTATACTGCTGTATCCTTGGGAAAAATAAGACATGGGGTTCTGAAGCGAATGAAAACATCAATAAAACCACTTCCACTAGGATAGAAGAAAGTCTGGAAAACAAGGCAGACCTTACTGAAGAAAATGGCCAGGGAAAATACCCTCAGAAAATTATTTTCAAGTTAAACTGACCAGGTTTGCAAGATGCTAACCAGCATTTTTGCAAAAATATTTCACTACGTTTTTGCTTTTCCACCTGAGGAATGGCTTCGGAAATGAAGAAGCAGGGCTTGCTGAGATCCATATGTTGTGGTGAGAAGAGATGTAACCGAGCTTTTTCCACAAGACTGGGCAGAGCAATCTGTCCTCAAAGGGCATATTTACAGGAAATCATCAAAGATAAATTTGTGGTTTCCACTTTCCTGATTGGGGCGGATGGTACTGTATGATTGCTATTCCAGGTCCTCAGGTTTCCTGCTGTTTTCAATACTTTGCACTTTAAACTGTCTTACAACTGACTTTGGTCTCTTTGTTAATTTATTTATTTATTAAGAAAACACTTCCATCCATTTAACTAGCTAATGTTTTCAAAGCCCTCTGAAGTTGTAAAGCACTGCAAATTTAGAACAGTTCTTAACAATCATTTGGACAAATGGATCCAGAAAATTGCATATTGATGGAAGGAGTTTATGTTCTTTGCAGTCAAATATTTCCTCACTCGTTTCATGCAAAATTGCTTGGCCAAACAGATTTTCCCAAGGCACTCTCAATAATGAATGTAACTTTCTTTTGTTTCTGGCTCTTCTTCGAACCCATCAGGAAAGGGTAAAGCACAATGACATAGGTCTGTTGTCTCCTGTAACCCTCTGGGACTTTTCTCTCTAATGTGATTGTTTGAAAATCAGCAGTTTTCTGCCAGGAAATAAAACAAGCCATTTTCATTCCAAGTAACACTGAACACCACAGAGCCTGCTTACTCATGCAACATTAATTTTTAAAAGAATCAATTTGGTAATCTTTCAATTATGGTTTATTGTAATGATAATAATCACTGTGAAATCAGTTTTTTTTTTCCACTGCTAGTGCTGGTGGCTGTCATCAAACCACTTTCAGCAATGCTGAAAACACCTGGACTAATAAACCAGACATTATTTATTTATACTTTAGTTTTACTTATTTAGAAACATATTAAACATCAATTCCCTTAGCAGTTGGTGATGTTACAAAAACTAAAAGCGAATAAATTATATCTGTAGCACATAAAGACCTGCACATGAAGTCACTGCCAGCCTGGCTATCTTTACTGTCATAATTGAAAAGTACTTACAAAAAGCCAAACCAAACCGCATGGACCCTGCTCATTGCTAACACTGTGGAACAAACCAAGTGAGCCTCTCTATGAACACCTCTTGTGCTGGAAGCTCACAGAAAGGCTGTGCCAGCTCCAGCCAGGCAGCCACATACCATATCCCTTTCCTTCTACACACTGAAATCATTGTGCCGGGTGTTTGGTTCCCTTCAGGACAGACACGAAGCATTTGTGATAGTTTGTATATATATAAACTGATGTATAACAGCTCCAAGCCTTTATCAATGCTTGCATAACACAGAGCTATGGACTCATGTATGAGAGAACATGCACTGTTCATACAGCAGATCATGCCAGAGCTTAGCACTTAACAGCAGGAGCGCAATGGGTTTATATTATGTTCACATTTTACAATAAAACCAGAAAAATCGCTTGGTTTCTGATCAAAAATCTGAGCGCCCTGCTGTTCTAATTCCTGTAACCAACAATCATCAATAAGTAATCACGCACAGCTTCTATATCCCACTGTGATATTTTGGTTTTGTTTTAAGTACTGGATGAACTGAGTTGGGGTCTGCAATTCCAGATCAGACTTTCAGATGTTCTGCTGCAAGATTTAAGTGAAAGAGCAGGCACAAGGGCAAGGGCACAGAGCAGAGAGATATTCTTCATCACGCAACTTGCAGGTCTGTGAGCTGTTTTAAGAGAGATTGTGCCAAAAACAGGAGGTGTGTTCGAGGCAATATGTTTCACAATAAAAGCTGAAAGAAAAGAATATATTTCACAAAAGGCTGAAAGAAGAAAGCTATATAGATGACATAGGTACAAACAATGAGGCAGGAAATCAAAGAGGAAAAAATGTGGAAAATATGAGTAAAGTAATAGTAGAGAAGGAAAAACTTATTTGAAGGAAAGCAAGAAACATGCCAAATGGAAACAAGTATCCCATTATAGAGAAACGTGAACAAGGAAGAGTTTGTGACCAAAGTACAGTGACAACATTACAGCCTGTGATTTGAGTTTGCTAATCCACATGAAAGATTCTGAAATGGGCTTAAGGCAAAGGCACAAAAGTCGAAATGCCTCAGGAATTGCTTGGAGCCAGGTCTCAGGACTCACAGACAATGTAAGCCTTAGTATGTACTGAGCTCTCCTGGCATCGAAACACTGAATCAGACAGTAACCAGACTCTGAACACCACTGTACAGCCACGTACACTGTGGCTCCCAAATTCAACCCACCATTTGGATCACTGGAACAGAAAATCAAACTCTACCTTTGCAAGACACAAGAGCTGTCACCTCCAAGGAGACAACCCTGTTGGTGGATGCACCAAACAACTTGGCTGTCCCTTGGCCTCACTCTCTTCTGCAGCAGTCCCACCCCAGCAACCTGGAGATGCCTTAGCCTTCCCATCAGCTGTGGGTGAGATCAGCAGGGAATGGGGTAGAAAGGTGGAAGTCCATGACCCCCTCCCCTCGATGAGAAAGGCTTCTCTATCTCCTCTGTCTGTGGCTCCTTTTGCCCCCTTCTATTCACCATCTTTACCTCCTAGTCAGGTCTAGAGCACACCATGAGCGTACAGGGCACTGGAGGAATGGCAGAAGGCTAAATAATTCATTCATTTATTGAATAAAGAAATCAAGCCAATTGTTTCTGAAATATAGGCAATTAACATAAACTAATTAAATATCACACTGTTAGACCAACGACATTTACTATTGATGCCATTTAGTATAATACTTAGAAAATCAATGCAATTATATTTTTAATGCCTAGTTCATAACTGCTTAATTCATACCTCTTAATTCTGTTTTGGAGTGAAATGGGTTATATTATATAATTCCCACTTCTATGAGTTTGGCATTTAAAGGTAACATTCAACTATGCCATTATGCTTAGCAACATACACAGTATGGAAAACTGAAAGACAATCTTACTGCATCTTTAAAAATCAGTGTAGGCTGATCTGGATACACAAATACCAAAGTGTCTTAATTTTAATTGATGTTCTTGCCACTAAGATAATTTGTGAGCTCTGTCCATGCATTCCTGAGCTAAGCACTTTTAACTTCGAGCTCAATATCCCAACATACAAAATGAGAGGCTTCTCTATCCACGTCAAACCACTGGTTTTATATTCGTTCTTGCATGTTCCACCCCTGGACACAATAGAAAAGGCATTTGCTCACGTGGGTGACCATACTACTCAGTATAAGACAATACTAGAAGAACATTTCCGTAGATGATAACGCACACATTTAACACTTCTCATTCACCTGAAGAGAGATAGCATTCTACTGACTGGCTCAGAGTCAAGTATTTTCATTCCTCTAATACATCAAACCTGAAGGATCTAAATTTATTTTAAAATTTTTGTTCGATGCAGCCATGTTGCAAGATTTGACTACCTCCAGTAACTTAATTTCAAAAATGTTCTTTGTGAAGACTATATGTACCGTTTGATGAAAAAAGAACTTGCTGCCACTGATTTTAAATTAGTCATATTCTGAAATACATAGAGAGTGGACACAAACTTTACTGAAGCATGCAAATTTACAATTCTGGGCAAAATGTTCTCTTTACAGGAATTGCAATAGTATTGTAAAATGTAATTAGATATAATCAACCCTGTTTTCATTAGCTCTTAACATTATGTAAAGACAAACTAAAGCATAATGAGTCTTTTTATTATCACATAATTGTTATTTTTATGGTTACATTACAAGCAATATACTACTATACATACTTCCACCTCTCATATTAGTGGGCAATTATTTTGAAACTTTCTATTATAATCTACCCACAGAGACCAATGTATTAATGCCACCATTTTAGTATAATGATGACCCTGGTTTTGAAATAAATACGATAGCCTCAGGGAAAAATGCAAAATAATAGGGAAGAAAATATTTACATTATGTGCCAGTCTCGGTCCTCGTACACAGACAGAAGTTTAAGGGAAACACAGAGCTGCTCTTGCTACCAGTATCCTGAAACCAGTCAAATACATATGAAAACAGAGGAATTCTTATTACTTTCAAAACAGAGGAAAACTTTTAAGTGATCCAGAATTAAAAGCTTGGAAGTGAAACTGGAATAAGCGTCCTCTGAATATATCATCCCCAAGTATTGTCCTAAACCATATCCAGATATATTGCTTGAAATATTCTATTTCCCACTGATATACAATCAACTGTCCTTAGTTACTCATCCATTCATTGCCTTTCTCCTAATCAAGCAAAGCAGTGTAGCTTGGCAGGAAGCCCCTGGTGCTTAGACAGGTCTAAGCAGCACATAAAGCTTGAGGATATCCTAAGGATATCCTATGTAAAGTTAAATGAAGTTTCATATCTGCAAGGCACTCCGTGGGTGAGACCCAAAATACCTCTAGGACTCAGAAGGCTCTCGGATACCACTGCAACTGAGAGTCCCTGGCAGGATCTGTGCAGTGGAACTGAAATCCAACTCTGTTGAACACTGCACTTTCTTGGAAGAGGAGGTAAAGGCAATTTAATGGCATGAAATAAGCCTGGAGGAGTTAAGGACCACTGCTTTCTTCTACTCCAAATATGAAACATATTTCAGCAGTGTCATCACTAATACGAAATCAGAGCAGCAGAGAGAGAGAGAGCAGAAAAAATGTCCCACTAAGCTCCAGCAAAGACACAATTCTCCCTCAATAAAAGAAAAAGCTACACATGACAAATGCTAGTCACATTTCTTAATAGATGGGAGGAAGGTGTGGAGACAATACTAAGACGGACACAGAATAGGAAAACAAATAACACTTGAACATACTGAAACTAAAATTCTTCTTTTAGAGGAATACTGCTTTGCAAATACTCTTCAGATTATTTTCTTTCCCTAATATTTTGATTGACTGTAAAATGTCAGGAGACTCTGCTAATTTTACATGGAAGGAAGAGCCAGAACATTACAATGTTTGGCTGAGAGCGGGGTATAGAGCAGCAGAAATTGGTTCCATTTTGCAGTTCCACACCATTCCAACCCATAATTAGCACTGTAAGAGATTAAAATGCCTTCATGGTGAGCATACAACATTCGGAAAGCCCTATGGGCATGAATTTCTGCACAGTGATAGGTCCCGTTTTCCCCCAATGTCCTTTTCTCAGGGAAGTCAAGTTGTAAAAAGGGGATAAATATTCCTTGCCTCACAAAGGCATTTTGAGGCTTAAGTGATATCTGCAATATTTTTGGAAATGCTCTTATGGAAAATGTTTGGGACGCTCTTCGGAGACAGGAGCACTAGCATCTCTAATGAATGTACTTCAAGGAAGACTCTGCAAGAACATATGGAGTGCAAACTGAACACAGAGCACATATTTCTGACATTTATCTTTGTTTTTATTGTTAAGATAAAAGCATGCTGTTTGTTTGTGAGGATTTCATCTGCTATCGCTTTCTTTCTCTGTGTCTTATTCTACACTAGTGACATCATCTGCAGCAATTTTTAAAGTTTTGCAGCAAATCCTGTGCTTTGGAAGTTTTAATGAGTCATGTAGAGAATGTTATTAGACAGAGAGTTCATGCCTCCTTCCTGTAACCAGTATGACTATAGCAGAGAGCATATGCTTGCTGGGATGACTGACTTTAAAAAATAAAAACAAAGAAGTCTCCAAAGACCAGTATGGGATAACAAACTTGCGAAGAACAAATACAGGCATTTAGAAACCTTCTCTTTTATTGCAGTTGCATGTTTACTGAATACTAATGTACTGGACAGGGCTGCTCAGGTTCTGAGATGAGAGGTAGACAGGTACAGCTGTACTGAATGCTACTACAAACAAGGATTGCTTACAAAATCTTAAAACTAGAATGGCAGAGTCTTTGAACATCTGGTTCAAAAAATATTCCCCTGCACACCTAAACTAAGCTACATGCTGATCAATATCCAAGACGTCTGACAAACTATTTGATGGCACTCCTCAAGATTCATAATAAATCCCCACAGTTGTAGTTGTTTTTCCAGACTCTTATAGTTCCCAAAAAACCTGCTGAGATGTGAATGCCTGAGAAAAATTTTACATGNGCAATTGTTTCCTAAACGCTGGTTGTAGCGTATCCCAATAGCACATCAAGTTCTCTGAGAAGCGTGGCTGTGAATCCTGAGTTACCTTCAAAGACGTGCACTATAAATCCATATGCGCACATATATATATCTGTACAGTTTCTGTGTTCTGAAGTTGCAGCCTGAGTTCTTTATATGGGATACATGATACTGGGCATATAAACAAAACAGTACAGAACATCGGGTTTGTTTTTATATGGAGAAAAAAACAAACTTCAAAGATGCACAGAAGCAAGTGCCTAGTTAACAATGAGTTCTAAATTAATTTAATGAGACACAAAATTACACCATTTCTCCCTAATTTTCCTCCCACCTCTGTGCATGAGGTCTCACACAGGCTTGTTTTCTTAACCAATTATATTTTCAGTGCAGTGTTTTTTCACTAGTCTTTCTACATTTTAAGGTTAAACACTCCAACATCAGTACAGGCTAACCTGTCTTTAATTTTAAACAGTTTTTATTCTGCTGTATTGCCTGGTTCTTCAAAGGTTTGAGAAGACAAGCTTTTCTAGACGTGATTCAGTGAGATATTTGAAATTTGCTCCCATATACCTTTTCTTATAAAAGTCTTTTCTAGTAAGTTTTACTCTCCAGTGGGTGGACAGATGTACAGAACTGCTTCTCTATCTGAAGCAACAAATCACTGTAGTGTTTTATTCCCTATCTCCTAAAGTTGCTATCCTCACTCGAGCAGCAACTCTATAAGACCAAATCTCCTAGTGCATCTCATGCAGTTTGATTGCAGTATGTTGTCTTTTGCTAAACACTGTAAATGCGGCTCAGTGCACTTTAGGGAGCTTCCATTAAAAACCCCACAGTTATCAGTAACCAACAGGTATCATACTAAAGTAATAGCAACATTGCATTTATTTTCTAATCTATTTCATATATCTTAGAGAAGTATTGCTGTGTGACAACTGCTGATAAGTATAGACTTCAGTGGTAATGGCTCTGTGTTTTCAAAGACAGCTATTTCAGCTTGCAGCTTGAGTTAAAAGAATATGTAAGTTTCTTGATTTTTAAAAAATTCATTCTGTTCCTTTAAAATTTTAAGCTCCTTTAGGAAAATTGGGGTGTATTTTAAACACTGTGATCTGAAAAATTGTTACACTATGGAAGGTGATCCAGTGAAGCTTCTATGAACACTAAAGGCTTCATTCAAAATCTGTTTCTTCTAATTATTCCTCCAAGTCTTCTGCCTTTGCAACCATAAAATACCTTCACTACCAGCAGCAAAACTGGAACCACTGTGATCCACAGTGCTACCAGGATTGCTAGCTTACAAATCACTGACTTGCCTAATCTTTTCCAAAGGTGTATGTTCACAGGATGCAAGAAAAGTCGAAGCAGAATCGCAATCACAGTGTTGCTCATACGAGATATGAGCCACACTCCACTGACCATAAAAGCTGCAGAATATTTAAAGGACAAGCTGGAAAAGGTGTGCATGTAATTAGGATAATACCAAACACTGTATAAAGATTTAACATCCAGCTTGTCTGGAGCAGAAAACAGATTTGGTGGCACTTAAAGGCAATGTGATAAATTAAAAGCAATAGATGTTGGATAAATTCAAAGACCGTCTGAAAATGCCCAAAGATAAATTAGTTCCTGATTATATATTACTGACTTAAATCATTAGGCAAAAAGAAATATCTCTATGGCTAATGTCAGCAACCACCACAGAATCAATACGTCTCTGAGACCACACCAATCTATATGCAGCCACAGTTTTATCACAAAATATTAGCTAATATTGATATTTTTTAATAAAGTTTCACTTTACTATGTAATTAGTGTAATGTAGTAGGAGCTGTGTCTCTTAACAAAAGTGCCAGTGCTTTGTACAGCATTTACTGGCAGGTTAATAAAAAATGGACTTCTTCTATTGAGTTCCATCTGCCTAATAGAGAAAAACCTTCATCTTAATTAGGAAAATCTTCATAAAGAAATATAAATGTAGTTACTAATGGGCTGCAGGGAATAAATCTAGGACACTCAGGAACAACTGGTGTTTTACCAGGAAATAGAGGAGTGAATATAAACCCCAAAACAGTTGTTAGCTGTCTGGTGATTGACCACAAATAGCAAAATAGATGTTGAGGCTTTAAGTGTTTTATAATGAAAAATCTATTTATTTCATTAAGGTTTCATGCTTTAGACCCTTGTTTTTCCAGGTAATAAATCAGTCTTAGCTGACAATGAAACTATTAAAAGCCTCTATGAATTAAGATGGACAAAGCCATTAGCAATTTTTGAAGGAATTACTTTATAAAAGGAAAGACTGGAAGTGCCAAGCAATGGTTCAAGAAAGAGCCACCATCAAGCACTTGAAAAATGGTCACTATATCAGACATATATTTGGGGGCTTGCTGTGATGCTCACAGGCAGTTGAGAATGTTTTGCTGACTACTGGTGAAGCAGCAGACACAATATCATCATGATAAACATGACCATATCAGAATGTAAACTATGATTATCTTTTGTCCTTACAAATGTTTCAACGGGCATTTCCCCTGTCAATCTGAATCAGGTTTTCCATGATTTTCTTGCAAGATTTCCCTAAGTTAAAGACACTGATGTTCCCTAACTTTGCTCATTTTCTTTTAAAAATGAAACAAACCTTTACTCATCTTCTGGAATTTATGGGGTTTTTTTAGAAAAAACATGTTAATATGAAGTTCTAATGGGTACTTTCCAAGTGAACTAAGCAAATATAAAAGTGGAAATAGCATTACTATAATATTTTGTTCAAGCCAACAATCAAAAATATGGCATAAATTTCCTACTTTCTGGCCTGAGAGCTTTACTACCTCACTACCTTACTACCACTACCTTACTACCACAGAGAATATCATTAAACAATAGAAGTTGCAGCTACTTGAGCCTCAGAGAACGCAATTCCATTTATTCATCTCAATGACATTTTTACTAGACGACAGCTTCAGATTAGTCAGACACATCAAAAGACACATATTAGCTGGGGTGAAGCTGTGATGACTGCAGTTGTCTAACAATGTCAATCCGAACTTTAGATTAATATAATTTGCTAGCTCTAAATGACAGAGATATAATATAGAACTTGTATATCACCAAAGTAATAAATAATTAGGCAACATAACTGAGTGAAATAGCAGGTTGAGCACACCCTCGAATTTTGAATCTTCATGCAGAAGTCAGTGATCAGAATGATCCATCTTTCTGCCTCAAATGATAAAACAGCTTTCTCACAACCTAACACAGAGCACCATCTGTCACAAACAGAGGAAACTAAGAACTTCTGGAAGAGGAGCACACAAGCAATTTAGTTTCTTTGGAATTATCCAAGATATTAACAAAAGTCCTTCAGAAACAGCCATCTGATTGCAAATGTGGCTTAGTGAACCTGCCAGCTGTAGACATGCTTGTATAGCTAATAATCTCAACAAAATGTTGTTGAACTAAATTGTTTGGGCAAGGGACGGGTTAATACAGTGTGTGTGGAAAGTTTGTCTACCAAACTGCCTAGGTTTCAGAACATTATATCATGTCTTTGACCAGGAATTTTGGGAGCTCAGAATACATATCGCCAGCAAAGCTCAGCAGGCTCTTTTCGGTAGTTATTTATAAGAACAGTGACTACGGACACCAAGTTAAGCCTTTCTTTGAGTGGTATCAGCACATGCATTATTGGCTGTTTGCTGGGGCTCAATGTCCTCCATGTGCAGGGGGACAGGAGCAGTCGGATTACACTGTCGGCCCCAACCAAGAGGGGACATGGAGAGATGGCACCAGAGGCTCTACTCAGCCATACTGCGCTGATGGCTTACTTGGAGGTGTTTGTAGCATAAACACAAATGGAGTCTGCAGTCTGGATGGCATTAGACTGTTCCACTGATATTAGCACAGATTTATTTTATCATTGCTTTCTGAAAGTGACTTTTAACGCAGATTGTTTTCTAAATGATCCTTAAAAGACACTCCTTTCTTCCTCATCACCTTCACCTAAGGCAATAACATCCAGTAGCATTGATCTATTTGCTGCTAGTTTTCATTAATTTTACCCTCCCTAAGGGTGGTGCAGCTTTGGTGCCAGCTAATTAAAACCTATTTAGGGCTGTTCAGTGCACTTTATCAGACCAGAATTAGCTCTGCTGCTTTAATGAAGACTACAGTTTTCTCTGTTATTACCAATTAAATGTTGTTATATCATATTGCAGTCTATTTCTAACGCATGGCAAA
Organism: Jacana jacana; assembly: GCA_013400555.1. NCBI lineage: Eukaryota > Metazoa > Chordata > Aves > Charadriiformes > Jacanidae > Jacana > Jacana jacana. The sequence goes on from VZTM01018243.1 coordinate 23,934, forward strand.
GATACAGATGGCTTTAGAACCACCAACCTGGATTGAGGTATGTACAAAGAAGCCACATTTAGTAACTACCTAATGTTTCTTTAAACCCTTTGACTTGACTCAATACATATACCAAAACATTAGTGAAGGTCTGGAAGAAGCTGCCAGCCTTATGCTCCCTCTAGGGAAGTACCAAGTAAAATGCATTAATGAAAAATTGTGAATGTCTGGTAATGAATATTATTTATGTACAACAATTATTCAAAGTGGATGAGCATTCACCGCCTTGAACTTAAATGCTTCACTAATGAAGACTCTCAGAAAGAACATACGTCCCCCAGATTCATAACGTGGCATGCAAGGTTAATTCTCCAGCGCGAATAGCCCGTATCAGAGGGTATTTTGTACTGCTGTAGAATTAAAAAATGCTTCATTGCAAAATAAACAAACTTGTCAGTTGGAAATTATTTAGAGGCAAACCTTGTTCCTTCCATGAACAAATAATAAACCATTTGTCAGTTACATGGGTTTTGAACCTCCATTCAGTGAACTCAAGGATGAAGCTCCCACATCAGTGGTGCAGGACAAGAGCTTTTGTGCAGTAGAAAAGTGTCTGCAGCACATAGCTGTTAACTGCCTCTCATAACATGCTTGAAAATTTGAACACCGTTACTATGAAACTACTGAAAAATCCCACTAATTACCTAAAAAGATGGCACATCAAAGAGTAGAAATAGAAAGCTCATTAAAGGCTTGACAGACTGGAAATCTGTTGCAATCTTACTATGCATTAGCAGCATATACTGTACACATGAACAATATTTTAAGATTAAACTAAAATAGATGTGGTTACAATCCACTCAGTACATTTTAAAATATGAGTTGAACTTGGTTTCCTTCCAGAATTTTTGCTGGGAACATGTTGAAACAGACCTCTGTTCAATCTAATATTGCAAGCAAGAGTTGATGTTTCTCTGAGGAACTGAAGGAATATTTGGCTGAGGAACCTGAGTCTGTCTCAGCATCATAATAGTCTGGCACAACACGCGAAACTATTTTCATCACCCACAAATCTCTTGTGCTCGCCCTTCACTGCTTCCACAAATGCCACATACCTCTAACAGCCTCATGACCCTCCCTAGAAACAGCAGACGGTTCCTGTGAATTGAAGATGTTACAGAAAATGAAACAGTTTTCCAAACTGAGGTCTCCTGATTAGTAGGAAACTGCGGGATGTTTTCTTGTGATACAGAAAGTGTTGCCTGGTGACACATCAATTGTTTCCCTTGTTTCTGGCTGACAAGTGCACTAAGTGCTGTTAAAAACACCACTTCGTATTTGATGTGGAAAAGTGAAAATGAAAGTTGTAGCAGGTGCAAGTAGATACCACTGTGAGAAGGGGTGGGTTTTTTTCCCCCGGGGTTAAAGGAAGGCACACGCAAAGGCCATGTGACGTGGGTCACGAGCCGGGCTATTTACAATTAGTCACTGTTTGCAGTGTGAAAATTTTAGTAGTTGTAATGGATTATGGAGAAAGAAATTAGGCCACTTTGACATTAGGCTGCTTAAGAACTTTGTTTATAAGCTCTAGGAGAACAGAAGTTCAATCTGCCTTTGACTTGGAAAGAAGCATTTGTATTGTGTTAATTGAGTAGTAATAAAACCTTGAGATGTGTTAATCTGTTGAAGAGGAATGGATTAGGCTGGAGATGATGATACTTGACGTTACATGATGAGATTCTTTGATAGGATGTACTAAGGTCTGGTTTCACAATAAGGATTTTGATAAAGTATTGTGAAGTCACTGTGACCTGACTGACTGTTAAAATGGAAGAGTCATAAATAAAAACAAATTTATGTTTAGCTATGCAATAATGTGCCCATGATCATATTTAACTCAGTTAATATGTGAACTGAATGACTTTGATTATTAGAGGGCATTTTTGAAGAACGGATCTTGTGTATTTTCTCTATTAGGCTCTGTTCATCACCTTGTTCAGTTTAACCAAAGAAGCCATGATAACCTTGACACATTTATCCTGGAGCTCCCAGCGACTCCAGGATCACAGCAGCAACGTGTACATGATGAACAAGATGAGGGGTGAGTTCTTCCTTGTGTTTCAGTAGTTTTCAAAAAAGGAAAAATGAACTCTAACCAAGTTTTGACAGTTTAATAACCAAGTGAATCAAGGAAGTCTGTGAACAAGTTATTCTACTTCAAAAGCTAAGTTGAAGATGGGACTGAGTTAAACTGTTTGTGAATATCTGTATTTTAAGTTTGGTCAGAATAGTTACAGTCCTTCACAACCACAAATTCATGATGTGCAAATTGAAAAACTAAGACTAAGGCACAGAAGTGATGTGGAAACTCCTTCCTAGTTAGCTCCGGTGAGTATGTGTGACAGGTACTTTTCCATGCCAAAACACAGATCCTCAGAATTTTTGCAGCTTGGTTACAAAATCCTACAATTTGTGGTCTTAATTCCACAAATCCAATTTCTGCTCTGAACATGCTACCCAAATTGGTGGCCCTCGCATTTTTATCTGTTTACAGACCCCACTTGAGCAGCACAAACACACGTTCTCAGGCATGGAAAATAATTCAGCATAATTCTGGTAAAAATCTAAATCTATTATGGTATCACTGATAATTAATTTTCACCAAGAAACAGAAATAATGCATAACCCTGAGGTCTGTGTTTGAAGAAAAGCAAATCTCAACAGAAAAAAAAATACAGCATCCAGAGTTATCCTGAGGTTGTGAATTTGGAAATGTTGTTTGTGTAGGATTATCCTCTTCAAATAAAATGTCAATTTAATCAATAGTAAATCGAGCTGAAAACAACACACAGATTTGAAAACGTCTCAGGAAGACATCCAATATTTTTGGGACTCAAGCCAACAGAAATGGGAAGAACAGAAGGTAGCGTAGGTGGGATAAATGGGGCCTAGCTGCTGCCTCATCAAGTGCTTATAACAGTCAAAATCATATAACAATCCATTAAAAGCATATCTGGGGATTCATTAAGGAAGTGGCATACATCATGGACTTCTCTCATGTATCTTTCATCAAACATTACAATTGTTCTTCACATTTAGGACTTACCGGTCTTTTCCTGTCTCCTTCTTAAATACTACATCACAGTAACTCATGCGCTTTTCTGTTGTCACGTAGATTTTGGCAGTTGGGTAGCTGTCAACAGTTTTCTTCAGCATGTTGTACACAATGCCATTCCCATCCTTCCTCATGTTTCGAAAAGGTCCCCAGATCACGTAAACAGTGTTGTTGGTTTCTTTGAAAAAGTACTCAGGATTCTTGAGTAGGAGAGGCACGCTTGTGTGAGAGACCACTCTTATGGTTGTCCTCTTCCCAACATCCTCTTCATAGCCCTTTGTGGGAGCATTGTTCATCCTCCATATGCAGGAGGACTTGTCTATCTCGGCTCCCACCTTCTGGCCAGCCATCTGTCCTGAGTTTGAAACGATGGCACAGAGTTCACAGTCAAGTTGTAGAGGCTGGAAAAAAGAAAACAAAATTACATGGCAAGTCTTTCTCTATAAAACATGAAGACTGAAAACTGAATTAAAAGAATGACAGGCACAGTTCAATACATTAATAGCAATACTTCTCTTTAAAAAAAAAACAAAACAATCCAACAATCCTGATGTAGTAGATCTGGTAGAAAACACTACCACTACGAAGCCCTGAATGCAATACTTTTCAGTGAAATAGGCAGTTCCAATCTTTTCCTTTGTTCTCATTCTCCACCTTGCAAAGTCAACTAGGAAAATAATCACTCCTTTTTTTCCTATAAATGTTACTCATTCCACTAGAAAACAACAAAAGGCAGAAGAAGCAAAAAAACCAACATTTAGATCAATGCCTTATTCTTTTTTAACAAGGTATTGTCATCAATAGGAAAAAAGTACTAAAAAAGTAATGCTGGAGATTTAACTGTACAGACCATGTTCATGTGTCTAAATGTTCCCAAATTTATGACAGAAGTCAAACATGATGTAACTCTAAAAAGCAATCTAGTGTCATGAAAATCCTGCAGTTGGAAAGGAGATGTAGACAGAGGAATATGTTTCTCTCCAGAGAACAGTTATGACCCATGAAAAATGAGAAGCAGATGGACTGGTGACACGTGAACTAGGAACTTAATCCTGGGCAAACCAAAGTCAAAGACTGAGCATGTTCTAGGGTATTATTTCTCCAGAATAAATTGCAAATGGGAAAAGTTCTAACAGAGATAGTCTACAGACTGTTAGTCTATAGTCTAACAGAGATATGATGTTCTGTTTGTCAGAGTATAAAGAGTAAGTGTCTGTTGGTTCTTTTGTACCAAGAGACCAAAAGGATATGCCCTGAATTTAAGTCAGATTGTATGAAAAATTTGGCTGGAAATATAAATCAAAGGAAAACTAGATCTATCACAAAAAAAAAAAAACCAACAACCAACCTAGAGAAGGTCCAGGCCACAGATCATCTCCCATTTTTAATATGGTCACAAACTTGGTCTTCTGTTGTGCTCTCAATTGGGAGCCAGTGACTACAGTTTAATGTTAGGAAAAATTCCCCTCGTGTTCTTCAGATATTTGGTCTGACAGGATACTAGGTGCTTTTCTGATCATGCTTGTGGTTATTTCCCTTCAAAATTCCACCCCATTTAGCTAATGTGGATGAATATAGCAGCTACATTTAATCACTACAACCTTAGGACATGGTGGCTGACAAAGCATCAAATCTCTTTGATAATGGTGCAGCATAAAAGGACAAGAGAAAAACATCTGAAGGGATACAAATTATAGCAGCTAAAATGTATCATTTTTGGGTGACAAATACTGTACTGAACTAAGGTGCATCCTGCAAGACTTCTGCAATAAATCTCACAATTGCAAAGGCTTGATTTCTCCATGTAAGTGGTTCATGAAAACATTCTTTCCTCATTTCATCGGGAGTTAAAGATGCCTGACTGTGTGCAAAAGCATTGGCAACGTTTCCTTTACAGAACACCATGTATTTTTTTATAGCTGTTGTAGTTTTAGAGAGCTGTCCTGCATAACTCTCTGCCAGCAGGGATGAAATCCCAAGAGATGCAGCTGAACACAACAGTCTTTCTGTTTACCGCATAGTTACAGAAATCCTCTCTAAGATACATTATGAGGACATGGCTGGGTGACCTAAACAAATCCATAAGCATAACTCACATCCTAACATGAAGTGAATTGTTAAAGTCCCAGCAGATTAATTTATAGCTTTCAGGGTGAACTTTCAAACTAACAAATGCTGAATATGCTGGATAGGAAACGCCAATTTTGTCAAGAATCTGGTCCTGTGTAAAATTGTCTCAACCTCAGTGTTGTTTTTTGGGTTGGTTGTTGCTATTTTTCCCTCCACAATATTCTTCCTTCTCCATTAAAACAGAGCTGCTTTCTTAAATTTGGAATAGTTTGATTTTCTGACCTTAGTTAGAAATGCATTGCACATTTTCTATTCACTGAGTGTAACTGTTCTGCTCGAATAAACTGAGTACACTCACTCTTGCAATTGTGTCCCCCGGTTTTCTAGCTCTTTTGTTGTGATTCATTTATCTTGTTCCAATTTATAAAGCGCTTTCATAATATTGAATGCCTGCACTAGGTCAACATGTAATCTGCTCTTCTTCAATAGAGGCAGAGGCTTAACCCCTCCCAGACCTATCTCAGCATAATTTTTTTTTTTTACAATGTAGAGAAATTTTACATGTCCTGATATGCATATTTCCCAGCAGAGATCCCCGAGAGAGTTAGGAGAGTGACTGACAATCAAAACAGACATTCTACTGACTCTAGAATCATCCACTGACTTCAGTATCTTTTTGCATCATCTCAACATATGAGAAAACACATATCAATATTAATTTGTTGAACTACCATATTGAGACGTGCTGGCAGCTTGTGGTGTTGGTTTGTAAGTGTCACAGACAAAAAGGGCAGTTCCAGTAGCCACATAAAACAGCTTTCTGTTTTAACTCATTTAACATAATATCCCTGTTTGATATTACACCCTAGCTGAGGGTTGTCCTGTCACTTTAAGACCCAAAAGCTGCCTCTTCATGGTGGCTCCCACAGGAGCTATTCAGGCCCAGGGATCTGGGTGCCCAAGGGGCCAGGACTGGGGATTGTGGCTGCTACTTCTGCTACTGAACTAGGACACAGCTGACAGCTCCCTATGACCCTTGAGGAGCTGACATGATGTGCTGTTGTCCTCCCTTACCCTATACTCTGAGGTCTCCCATCCCTCATACCTCTTTCCCTTGTGCAGGTTTTTGGCTGCAAGGTTGCCCATGATAGCGCTAATCAGTATGAAAACTATCACTTTTCCATTTAACTTGCTGTATTGGTTGTATTAAGGATGAACAGAAGCAGAGGGAAATTTCTTACATATTTGAGAGATGAAAAGCAGAGAATTAGAGAAAGTGTGCCTTTTTGGTGATCTGTTTTACAGGTGTTCACATCACAAACACCAGGATAACAATTAAACACAGACTCAGCAGCTTTATCAGAGAAACCAAAAATGGGTCTGGCAGGCAGTCCAGGCTGCCCTCTCACCTGCAGAGATGGGATTGATACAGATTGGCAGGAACAGGCTGGATGGGGCTTTGAGCAACCTGCTCTAATGGGAGGTGTCCCTGCCCTGTGGCAAGGGGGGATTGGAACTCAACAATTTTTAAGGTCCCTTCCAACTCTAACCAGTCTATGATTCTGTGACTATACAGAAACCTGTGCTGTAACTGTTTATTCTCTCCGAACCAAGAATGACAGTTAAGGGTTTACCTGCACCTTTCACAAGATCTTCACTCAGTTGCATTATAGATATAGGGGATAAAGAAAAAGCCATAGAGAACCATTCACCTTTTCTGCTCTTTTCATGTATTTAGACACATATTTCACCTCTACACACCATGGGGGCTGAGCTATTATTGCTTCTAGAAAATTATTCATTTTGTCGCTGACCAGAAGGACGTAGAATTCCCCAGCAGAGCAGCTGGGTAAGAGTCTTACAAATTGTCCCATCTTTTTCCTGAATGATACATTGTAACCGTTGAGGAGCACTTATATTTTAATCAGTAAAGAAAATGAAATGTCTGACCTTTCCATTTCCTGTGCAAGCTTACAGACAATAGAAAAGATAATTAAAACTGTGAATTAGAACTTGCAAAACAGTACTGTTTCACTAGCAAAGAGAAATAGCTGTGTAATAAAGGTCACTTATCAAACAGTTCTAGTTATTAAATCTTTGCATTTAGCACTGAAGTGGCTTCACAGAATCAAAGGTCAAATCATTAAATAACAAAAACAGCCAGAATTAGAAAAGGTCACAAGCAAATCTAACTAGAAGTAGGTCACAAAATACGATTCCCTTCCAAAGAGTATTTCAATATTTGGAAAACTGGTTACTTTCCAGTTTGAAACAACTCCTCTGTCATTGCAAATGTCTCCCCAAGAGACGGAAATTCCTGCTACAGGACTGTTTGCACGTGTGGGTTTCCCAGAGATCCTGGATCACCAAATTTCCCAGACATGGACCTGTAGGTCTGCTGGTGTCCCAAGCGGAGATGATTTCAGGCCAGGTCTCATCCTCCTGGCCAAAACTTCAGCAGAAGCCAATGGAATCCAACAAAACAATGTCCTGACAGATCACTCAGGTGCCAAGTGCCCGTCTTAGCAGAGGCTGCCAGATTCACTCCTCAGTTGGACCACATCTAGCTCAGGACCTACGCAGATGTAATTCACACTAATGAAAAGCTGAATATCTCTTGTGACTCCTTAGCAGTATAGGCTGGTGGTGCGCTGGAGAGATCACACCAACCACCAACTCTGCTTCCCTCTGTGAATCCCACAACTAATCATACAGATAGTTAGGAAATTCAGATTAAACTTTCCCAATTGTTACTTTAACAATATGATTGTAATTTTGTAAATTGGACGCAATGCCCATTCACTACATAATGAGGCAATTATTAGCAGCTCGCCACATATTAATTTGCTCCTTTAATGTTGAAACAAATGAGATCTTTTCTTATAATCATCCTATTTGAGTGAATTCTAACAAAGCCGATTGAACAAAGCTCCAGAGAGACTTTCTTTATTTCAAGGCCATTTATTCTTCTACTCTTCTTGAATGTCTTTAGAGTTTTAGAGGATACAACATTTATAATGATGCCAATAGGGAATAGATTTTGCCTTTATTCTTCTTGATGTTCTTTTGAGTTCTTTGAAATGAAAGGTACAAGAGAGGCATTAACCGTCTGGCATTGTTTTTATTGCTTTTCTCTACTTTACAAGCAAAAAATGTTTTTTAATTTTTCCTGTGTTTCAGCAATGACTAACCAAGCTAGTTTTAACTATGCTTACTCACTTTCTGCAGACCTCTGACTGGGAGGAAAGACTTCTGCCAGGCTTCTGGAAGCCAAAATTCAGCACATTTAAAGAAAAGATAGTACTTGTGTGTTCTCCCAGCAAGAGCTATCAATTTAATACAGCGCTCCAAAGCACTGCATATAAATCATATTATATAACTAACATCAAACAATAAAAATAAAAATTATAAAAAACCACAGGTCTGATTACCCTGAGATTGTGATTGTACCCCCTTCCCTCCTATGGTAGTGTTATGTTTTTTCAGTCTTCAGCAGTTGATTCTGGTCCTAGCCCCCGGCATCACATCCCAGCAAACATCTCTGTCTTCATAAAATTTAATGTTAAGACATCGTAAAGATTTTAACATTTTGAAATTATTTTGAAATAAGCCCTATGTCAACACACATCCCATTTCCAAAGAAATAGAATATGATCTGCCTCTTCATAAGACTGTTCCTGAGACTGAAGTGCCTGGGATATATTATTTAGATGACTGTTACTGATATATACATTGATGCTAGCAGGAAGTCTTTATTTAAATTGAATGAATTGGAAGGGAATGCATAGGAGCCACATAATGAGACTAATCTTGCAGTGAGACTGAATAAATAACTGTGACTGAAATTATTTCTACATACACTGACCCAGTTGTTACAGAACTATTCTTTGATTTGCAGTTCATGTTACAGCTCTCTTAAAGGGCTGTATCAGCCCTTTGCCTTAACAGGTATCTTGTGTATTCCTGTTGTCAGTGGTAAAGAGACAAAAAAGGGAAGAAAGCTTGGACTTTGGAGAGGGGTTGAAACTTGCACACCAGAATAACTAAACTTTCATTTGGCACGTGTATTTTTGAAACATCTTGGCTTTCTTTCTCATGGAAAGGAACAAAAAAAAATTATAAACCCAAATGTTCTGAACATGAACCACGGTGCAAAGCGATGCAACGTCATCTTCTCACTTTCAAGACAGCTCCAGTTACTCCATACCAGCTCATGCCTCTTTCAAGATACAGCAGAGCAAATGTTCACCAGCATGTTGTTGATTTTGCTGCTGCCATTGGGAACAACATCGGCAGCTTTGAAACAAGGCAAGAACCAAGTACATCTCATGATACTGACAGCTGAAAGATAAATGCCTCAAGTATATGTGAAAACTCTGAGTAGTGAGAGTCAAGTATATGACCTATAAAGAAGAAAACAGAAAACCAGATATTTTTCTATATTTTTCTCTACTCTAATATAAAGCAAAAAATGAATAGTCAAATACTCCTCTTAACAATTCCATACCATAAAATTTGAGTATAAACAGGTCCAACTTGATAAAAATATTTTTACTTTCTATTTTTAAAAAAATATTTAAATAGTTTTTGAAAATGGAACTAAAACGCTCCTTCAATTTTTCTGTATTCTAGAAAGTGCAAAGCATGGCAGCTCACATTAGCACAATGGTCTCTTTCATTTTTTCCTTTCTTCCCGATTTCCAGCTGAAATGTCATTAAAAATGACACCTTTTAAATAAGCTTACGCTAGTGTTTTCTTCTGGAATAATAAACTATTGAAAGATTACCAATAGCTCTATTGGTAAAATAAAATTAAAAAAAAAGACTTAAAAATAGAAAACTGGCAGCGATAAATAAAGGGAAAGTTAAGGAAGGAAGGAAGGAAGGAAGCTGCCAGACTCAGTGTTTCAAGCAGAACAGAGAGATGCAGCAGAGGCAGAGCACTGGAGGACTGATGGCCAACAGCCCTGTGGGACTTTGAGCACTTCGAGAGTGGCAGGTGAAGAAAGTTTTGCCCTAAGGCATTGCTGGAAGGATGTGTGAGGACCTGTCCTGCACATATACTCTCCACCAGTAGAAGCTGCATTTTAGTTTGCCTCTCAGGTGGTTGGTAAATTCTCCTCTCCCCATGTAGGATGGCAGGAGGAACGTGCTCTTATTAACATGAATGAATATGTGGCAAAAGGGGAAGGAAATAAATGGAAGTGAGATACCAAAAGAGAAGAGAGGACAGAAAAAAATTCAGATAAGAACTAAAGCAGGTTATGAAAACAGAATATAGTTTCATGCTTAAAGGAGAAATGTGGAAGGGGAAAGAGGATTTGAGAAAAAGTAAAATTGTGATGCATAGCCAGTAAGATAAACTGTGATGTTTAGGAATGAAATCTAGCCAAAGAGAAGAACCAAACCACCTAAGGATATTTGTTAAGGTATAAAGTAACTGTAGTGAAGAATGCTTTATCAAACATGTCAATCAAATACCCCAGCATTAGGCAGAGAGAATAGCTTTTTTCCTGCAACTGCAACTGTCCAAGCAGAAAACATGGAAACAGATACATTCACTCCAGCCTGTAGTAACAGAGCTTGTAGGTAACCAGAAACCCTGACATCTGTAGACATACAGATGTCTGCAGTTCCGTATCAACATAATTAACACCTCCAAATTGCCGGGTGGGGGAGGTGGGGAAGAAAAGCAGAATCTTCTCTGGCATATATAATATCTGGATAAAAATACAAATCTGTGGAACTGTTCATGTCAAACATAGTTGAGGATTGAATGCCTAATTGTTATGGGAGGGAGGCAAACTCCATCATGCACACCCGATACAACAAGTTCACAAGGTAGGTACTAAAATAACATTCACTCTGAAAAGCAGCCTATGGAAAAAATAATTTCCCAGTTGTTCAAGAGGGAAAACCACAAAAACTACATTAGTGCTAAAGTACCTTCATCGCAGTGGTTTAGCTGATGACCATAAATAACCAAAATGTTTGTGACACTCCATCTATCACTCATTTGCAAATATACAGCCTTTGAAATGCCATGGCTTTGTAATAGTTCAAAAGCCGGGAATTCTTCCAAACGCTGCTTGCTGAATGCTGAATCCAATAAGTCATTTATCTTAACATCCACCACACTGCTCACTTGCCCTCGTTAGCACGTGATGACTCTTGAATTTTGTGCACAAACTGACTGGAGAAACACAATTTAAACCAGACATTATCCATCAAACTTCATAAACAACTCCAAGCACAAGACAATCAGCTATGGCAAATCCTATGGCACCCTTTTTGTCAATCTACTGCAAAACTATCTGCAACAGTGTATTTGCTACCAGCAAAAAACGTCATCACTTGATGAGGCAAGTTATTGGTATCATAATATTTAGGTTTACTTTATCTTCTGCAATTCTCTGTTTATATTGCTGCTTTTTTTTCCCTGTTTTTTCTATGTAGCAATAAGGGAGATAAAATTTGTTTCTTCTCTATACAGGCATATTTGCTCAGCAAACAATACAAAACACAAGGAGGTAAAATGTCACTTACAACTCAAGGAGACATAAAAGGGGGGAAGACACTGTTAGTACATGGACTGAATAGCGATTGAATCACAGTATGGAAGGACAAAACCAATTTCTCACATCCGATCCTGTGCATGGCAGTACAGCACAGGCAACATATATCACATAATCCTTCCTTACAGACTGGACTTCAGAATGATGTCAAAACAACCAATGCCAGACGGACTCTCTCCACAAAAGCTGGTTTTACTTTGCAAATAAAATCTCTGCAAATAAATCTGTGCAAAAAAAATTAATATGAGCACACTGTATGAAGTTGCCTTCTATAAGACTATTTCTAAGGAATTCTTCATCACATATGCAAAACATTGATTACTCTGTAACTGCTGACTTTAATTTGTATTTATTATAAATACCCACAGATGGCGGTAAAGTATATAACGTATACAGCAGATTTGTTCCAAGTTTGCTTTCTCTAATAACCTCCTGTTATCGGCACTCACCATTAATCATGGGCCATTATCTAGGAACTTATTTGGCTGAATCCCAGACGCAGGAAGGCTGGTTAGGCCCCTAATCCAAACACATTTTAAAAAATTACACTCACAAATAAATTATGTGACTTCTAATATGAAGATCACATCTTATTTCAGGTCAATTTATTTGGAATCTGATATGGGGAAATGATATCAAGGCAAGCAGCAAAAACTATCAGAAAAACTACCTTGTGTTTTTTTTCCCCCCATGAACATCCACCTAACAGGCTGGAAGCCTAACCTCTAATTTATTTCGGTTCCATGCTGTCTAGACCTATTATTTAATTTTGTCTCTCTTGGTGGTCTATCTATCAAATTATTTGTATGCATGGAAGGAAAGTGATAAGCTAAAATGCTAATTATCCATGTTTCTGAAATAAAAAAAAAAATCATATACATGCCAGGAATAACAATAAGTTTTATTACAATAGCATGAAAACCAGCAGCATTTTTCATTTGGCAAAATAAGCCTTAAGAAGCTTTCCAAGTCCGGTGTTTTTAATTGCAGGATGCCTTATCTAAAAGAGAATACATACTTGCTTCGGGCCACATTCATTTATTTTTGCCTCATTGGTATATTGGGAATATTTGCTGTACCACTTTATGCCTGTCAGCTTTACAAATGTCTAAAATGTTCTGTAAAAATGTCATTTCAGGGTAAAACTTCACTTACAAGGTCCTAATCCAAAAATAAAATTGTTTTAAATATCTTTGAATTTAAGATATTTAAATAATTTCAGCGGCAGGAAGATACAAGGTTAAATCACCATTTTTCGGGTATGTGAATCTTCAAATGCTATAGCGCTGGGCACCTACACAGAAATTTAAACTAGATCAGAGAGTTCTGCTTAAATAATTGGGAAGGTTTTTGTTAAGGTCTTTTAAGTCATTAATGGAAGCTGTTAGAAGCATAGCTGCATGTTTAAGAACTCTGAAGCTAAAGATGTGTTTCAAATGAAAAAATCATTGTACGTATACTTTCTTCTGGTGCTTTACATCGTTGCCTCAGCACATATGTCCAGTAACTAAATTTTCATCAGTGCAGATTTCATTACAGGCACTAGTTCGTATCGTGGACTAACATTACCTGCAATAACTTTGTAAGTACTCTCAAGTGGGAACTACTGGGTTAAATGATTTGTAAATAATGCAAAGACCATTCTGTATTGGCTCCCTTTCCTCATGGAGCTTGACGGTGTAGTTTCCCCTACTGCCACATCACACACTGGCCCAATTTCCCTCTCACCTAAAAGCCTTCACTAAAGAAAAGCCCCTGAGCAGAGCGGCCTCTGTCAAATCCTATTGAAGTCAACAGGGCGTTGTGCAGGTCAGTGCATCATTCCTACGGAGCTCAGAACAAGGCCCGAGGAGGTGCTGAATAACACACACACAAATGAGGTGGTAAGTTATGAGGTGAAGCATGCTAGAAGCAACTGCAATCCAAAAACTTATTAAAAAATGAAAATAATAAACCCTATCAATCTTTTCTCCACTATGTAGTCCGGCCTGACAATGATATAGTTGCAAGACATAAACAACACTACCTCCAAAATGGGTAGTTATACAGCTCTTCTAACTATAATTTAAATTTTTGAGAGAGAAATTAGCTTTCAGTCCTCCACACATCTTAAGGAGAAGAATACCACTGTAATGTACCTATATGCTGTCTTTCTAAGAAAATCTATGGCACATTCATAGCCTCCACTACAGTCAAAAGCAAAATTCCCACTGACATTATTGGAGCCATGACTTCACCTAACGCCTCAAATCTGGAAAGAGAAATTTGGGAATCTGAATATGGAGTTCATAGATGGAGAAGCTTTCTGGCTGTAAATGGACTCAGCTCAGCAGGAAGAGAACCACCATAGAAACTTCTCATGGGATGTGTCCTGGTTGGGGTAAGAATCTGTGCAGGGCAGGGCTCCAAGACATACTCTACTCTGAAGAATAAATGTAGACATGTGATCATAAAACAAAAGAGCTCAGAAAAAAAATGTCCTGTGCAATTACAAGATCACGGTGCTCCTCCTTTGCCTGCACAGCACCAGAGGTCTCTCAGCTTTGAGTCTGCTTCAACCAGTGAAAACGATGCAGGGTGTTTTCTTGCCGTAAGCCATCTTCTCACGAAGCCAGAGCACACTGATGCTGTGCTGCGTGGACTTACCTGGTGACTACTGAAACTGTTCCCCCACCTTGAGTCTATTCCTGGGACTCCACATCCCTTCACATCAGCTTCCTGCTCTTGCTGGCAGCAAATGGTTTAAGCCAGATTCTACATTTTAACCCTGTCTGTGAGTGCACAGGGTGTGTGTAGATTTTTGTTGGTTTTTTTAAACTTGTTGACTTTAATGAAGTTTGTGATTCCTTATGTTTCCAAGGACTGTAATGACAGTGGGATCTTTATTGTTTGACAACTTGAAAAGCAATCTAAAAGGTCAGCACCAAAACTCATCAGCTGCTTGGTAACTCCAACTGATACAGTAATGACTACCGTTGTTGTAACAAAACAGGTTCTTGGGGACAACAATAAGGAAGGAAACTCAGTGCCCTCTGGTAGCATCTGCCTGCTGACCATTTTGGCTTGCTGGCACTATGAATATGGTGAAACACATGTGAGCTGATGGCCTAGAAAGGGAAAAGATAATGGAAGATTGACAACTGCCTTCTAGAGCGAACAGGTTGTGCCTCTCCTTTCCTCCTCTTCCCAGAACAACGCTGCTCCATGCTACAGGCTCTGTTGCACCTCTAGCTCCTGACAGCTCACAACCACACACTGGGAACTGAAGAGGCTAAGTTCCAGCTCATTGCCACAAAGAAGGTCTGAGGGATTACAGTTGGCAGCTAAGGAAAAAAAAAAATGTAAAAATATTCCACTGAAGTAATCAATTATAAAATAACCATCCAAAAGCAGAGCCCACACAGGTTAAAGCTGATGTTGAGGGAAAAGCCCAGAAGACAGCAAGGAACCTTAGATTGCATAGAAATAGCATTTCTTAATTTCCATGAACAGTATATATTGGAAAACTTTTCTATAATCATGCCAGTTCTATGTTCTCTTGCCTGCTTAGCAACTTTTTAAAAAGCACACATATATATATATAGATATGTATTAACAAAACGAAAAGCTGCAAGAGGTATATACGGAGAATTTAGATGATGTATTCATTTCATTATAAGAAAATATTTACCAAGTAAATGTGGAAGCTTTGGCATCTCCACTCTCTGACTCATACTACTGCAGAATTATAGATGCAGTATGAAGAAAAATGCATGTGTGTGTTCAGCTACCCCATCGCGTATGGTCTCAGACATGCACAGTGTTTCTTATGGCTAAAAAGGACCAAGGGAGATAAGCTGAGGAAGGAATACTGATGGGCTAACATATATCCCCATAATAAAAAAAAATCCCCTTTTTCAGGGGACAGAGGGCAAATTAACCATTGGAACAGGTGCCCATAAGATGCTGGAGTCTCTATTCCTAGAGATTTCTAAAGCTTGACAAGGCCCAGACCCGACCCAGCCTTGGTGTTAGTCCTATTTATGGGCAATGTTGGACAAGATGGACTTCAGAGTTAATTTCCAATCTATTTTTACTCAATAATTCTATCATTCTATCACTTTAAGGGCCAAGGGGAAGTTGGATGAATTTTAATGAAAAAGACAACATGCATTTTAAATATTACGGTCTATTCATCACTGGGGGGAGGTTCATCACCTCTTCCCCCCACTCTATACCCCACCCCAAAAAAACCCAACAAACCCCAAAAACAAAAACAGACAAACAAACAAACAAAAGAAAAAACAAAAACAAAATGCAAAACACATCAAAAGATTGAAAGTGGGATAAGTACTGAATAATTATTCTGTTTTTCCTTCTCTGTTCTTGGTTCTTTCTACTGCTGTCACACACCAAATCACATATAAAATACAACAGGAGAGAGAACATTCCTAAAATTAAACTGGGACAATAAGATTTGATCTGCATGTCATATCACAATCCTGCACAGAACCTACACCTAATAAATCTTATTCCTGATAAAACATTATTAGGCACAGTTACAAGACCAGAATCCAGAGAGGCAGTTGCACTCCATTGTAGCACAGGGTATGGGCAGGCGACAGTGCAATTTCCTTCCTGGTATGTGTGAACTAGCTCCAGGACTGCTAAACTGCCTGTTTCAAACAGCTTAGGTTCATTACTTCATAGGATGTTTGTAGAGGCTGTAAATTTTAGTAGGGGTCCTCTTCACATGTCTTCTCTCTAAGGCCCGTTACCAATGAATACAAGGTGATGTATACAACATCATGCCTGGAGACCGATGCTCTGAGTTGTTGTTACTGCTTTTAGCTCTCCTAACACTGATGTCTCCACCAGTACTGTGACATGTCTGGGATGCAGAAGGGGTAGCTCTGATGGACTCTTGAGTTTAAGAGAGGAGTAAAAAGAAAGAAAAAGACCCACTGGTCCAGAAGGAATGAATCTTTTCCAAAATAGAAGTCAAGGCTGCTGTCATGTGCTAGTGACCACTAAGCAGTAAGCTGTAGCTTCACAGGTGGGGACAGAGGGGAAGAAGAAAAGAGGTATGTTGCAAGGAATCAAATGCACACTGAATTCAAGAAAAATGGGGAAAACTTCCATCCAATCAGACCTGCAAAGCCCCAACTACTATGCAGTAGAATTATAGTGGCTACAAAATGTAGGATGATGAAAATAAATTCTGAAAAAGTACATCACAAGTGAACACTGTACTTATCCCCTCCCCTTGGAATAACCCCACTGTAGCAGCAAAACCATTGCTAGTTCTGTCACAAGATCCTTGCAAAAATCCTGCAGACCCTGTTTTTCAAAAGAGCAATAATGAAAAAATAAAGTCCTGTGGTGCTTTTCCTCTATCAGCCCTGTTTATGAATTCATAGCACAGCATGAAGGTTATTAAAATCCCATATGTGAGAACCACACACAGCACAAGGAGATATGAATTGGCATTCCACAGAGATAATGCTATCTAATGGGTGAAACAAGTAGCATGGTTTCATTCTTATTCAGAGTACATTTGGAAAGGGCAAAGCACCTGGCTGCTCCTCATGGATAGCTGACCAGACACAAACCATTTCTTCTTCTAACCTGTTGATGCATAAGGTAACTGTAAAGTGCATAGCTGTTATCTTGCTGGGCCTTGATATTCCCAGGACAGCCTTTTACCCACAAACCATTTGATGTGGGGTGGATTAAATGCCAGACACAGTAACTATTAAACACATTGCTGTTTACTTCCTCACATGCATTTCAAATCAAAATGTAATTAACTGTGAAGATAACCAATACACCTCAATAATTAATTTCAGAGTCCTACCTATCCAATAATATTATTTTCCAAAATTATTCATTTAC
>VZTM01018247.1:3174-16238 GCA_013400555.1 Jacana jacana
CCTGTAATTCCACATGCTCCACCAGATTCATTTTCATGAAACCAATCACTCTGCTCATCATCACCTGTGTGAGAGCAGTATCCCCCCCAAAAGAGAGGGAGGAGCAGAGAAGATAAAAATCAGATGTTACCATCAATAAACACTGACAGGGCAATTACTTCTTCTGCTTTATAGCTATGTAACAATTACTAGTATATAGCAGTTCTATTTGGAAAGTGTTTCTCAATAGTATGACAAGCGTTGTCATCAATGAAACCACATAAAATGTAATGTTTTAAAACCAATTTACAGTCATGGAAAAACAATAATAAACTAGTTAATCCTTTGGCAATAACTGCGGGGAAAGCCATTTAAGTTACTGCACTTTACATATTAACAAAAACCAAGCCTTAATCTCCTGCAGGGTATTAAAAGGTATAAAACTGTGAAACTAGTTCTTTGCAACTGATAATGGTATATAATTAGCTTAATTTCATGATTTGTATGGCTAGTAAAAGGGAAAAACAATCATGAACAGATGTGACTAAATGAAGTTAATCTGATTAAGTTCATTTAGAAATAAGTTTTGAAAAACTTGATTTTAAATGAAAACTGACAGTATCATGCAACGGAGAATTATATTGCATTATACCACAAAGATGGTCATTTTGGCTGACAATATTTATAGAAGTAGTATTTAAATACCTAGATTTAAAATCAGAAGTAAGACAAGACTGACAATCCGATCTTAAACTTAGCTCAAACACACTGGCAACTAAAAATAAATTATTACCCTTGTTTTAGAACATGCACTTTTATACGAAGTAGTTTATGGAAGATCAGAAAATATCTTCATAAGACATGGAAAATAGTCTTTCTCCACTCCAACCCCAGTAGGGCAGGGAGAAGAGGGAGAAAAAAAAAAAAAAAAACCAAACTCATGGATTGAGATACAGACAGACATGGAAGAAAAAAATAATAATGGTAAAAGAATATACAAAATGAAATGACGACACTTGGTCTCACCACCAGATGATTGATTGCCCAGCCTGTTCCAAGCAGTGTTCCTGGATCCCTGGTCCCTAGTCTACCCCCATTTATATACTGAGCACGATGTCTATGCTATGGAATATTCCATTGGCCAGCTTGTCCTGTCTATGGTCCCTCTCAGCTTCTACAAGAAGTTGAAAAAGCCCTTGATTTCATATAAACATAACTCAGCAACAACTAAAACAATGTGCTATTACCATTATTCTCATACTAAATCCAAAACACAGCAGCTACTAGAAAGTAAATTACTTTATCCCAACTGAAACCAGGACAGTGCTAGAAGTTTTAATTCTACTTCAAGTATTGAAGCCATGTCTCACTATTTCTGCATATAAATTGTTTGTTTGGCATTTTAATTTTTCATTAGGCAAAACTAAGCAAGACACACATGCAAGATTTATAAGACAATCTTCAAGAACAAAAAGCATTTGTGTAAAATTTCATTGCCACTCAACCCCACAATGGGAAAGTACAAAGAACGAAAACCCAAGCCAAAATTTGAGGAAAAATAAAATTCAACACACTGTAAACAATTTTTTTTGCAATTAAAAGGATACCTGAAGACTGCACAAGTGGAAACAGCTCTAAACATTCATCAGGACAAAAACTTCAAGAAAATAAAGAATAATTAAGACCCTTTACTGATCACTTGCAGCTGAAATGCAATCGTTACATTTTTTTAGTGATCATTACTAAGAGCAATGTTAGCAGAGGCTACAGAAGGGGAATGGGCAAAAATAGGTGAAAAAGATACATATGTCTAAATAAGATTTAAGTTTCTTTGCATTCCTTGAGCATTTGAGATTACTCTCCATATTTATTCTGATCCTCATTAACCACCCACAGTAGGAGAAGACCAGGTTCAAAACAATCTAAGGAAACTGAATGCACAAAGTCCGTGACACCTGATAAAACCCATCCATGAGTCCTGAGGGAGATGGCAAATGAAGTTGCTATGCACTTTCCATTATATTTGAAAAGTCATAGCAGTCTGGTGAAGTTCTCGCTAACTGGAAGAGGTGAAATATAACCCCCATTTTGAAAAAGGGAAAAAAGGAAGACCACAGAACAGGCCAGTCAGTCTCAACTTTGTGCCCAGCAAGATCATGGAGCAGATCTGGAATCTCTGCTAAGGCATATGGAAAATAAGGAGGTGATTGGTGACAGCAAACATGGCTTCCCCAAGGGCAAGAAGTCACACCTGACAAATCTGGTGGCCTTTTAGGATATTGCCACAGCACTGGTAGATAAGTGGAGAGCAACAGACATCATCTACCTGGATGTAAGCAAAGTGTTTGACACTGTCCTCCATGACATCCTGGTCTCTAAATTGAAAAGTCATGGATTTCATGGGAAGCCCACTCGGGGAAAAAAGGAACTGGCTAGATGGCTGCACTCAAAGGGTTGTGGTTAACGGCTCAAAACCCAAGTGGAAGCCAGTGACAAGTAGTGTTGCTCGGGGGTCAGTACTGGGACCAGTGCTGTTTAACATCTTTGTCAGAGATGTGGACTGTGGGATTGAGTGCACCCTCAGGAAGTCTGCTGATGAGACCAAGCTGTGCAGCACTGTTGACATTGTTGACATGCTGGAGGAATGGGATGCCATCCAGAGGGACCTGGATAGGCTTGAGAGGTGGGCTTGTGCAAACATCATTAAGTTCAACAAGGCCAAGTGCAAGACCCTGCACCTGGGTCACAGCAATCCCAAGCACAAATACAGGTTGGGTGGAGAATGGCTGGAGAGCAGCCCTGAGGAGAAGAGCTTGGTGTTGGCAGACGGAGCTAAACACAAGCCAACAATGTGCAGTGGCAACCCAGAAAGCCAACTGCATCCTGGGATGCATCAAAAGAAGCATGGCCAGCAGGTCAAGGGAGGTGATTCTGCCCCTCTACTCTGCTCTGGTAAGACCCCACCTAGAGTATTAAATCCAGCTCTAGAGTTCTCAGCACAGGAAAAACATGGACCTGCTGGAACAGGTCAAGCAGAGTGCCACAAAGATGATCACAGGGCTGGAGCATCTCTCCTACAAAGTCACGTTGAGAGAGCTGGGGTCATTCAGCACAGAAAAGAGAAGGCTCCAGGGAGACCTTACAGCAGCCTTCTAGTACCTAAAGGGGCCGACAGGAGAGATGGGGAAGGAGCGGGGTGATAGGACAAGGGGTAATAGTTATAAACTAAAAGAGGGGAGATTTAGATTAGATCTCAGGAAGAAATTCTTTACCATGATGGTGGTGAGGCGCTGGAACAGGTTGTCCAGAGCAGTTGTGAATGTCCCATGCTTGGAAGTGTTGAAGGCCAGGCTGCATGTGGCTTTGAGCAACCTGCTCTAGTGGGAGCTGTTCCTGGTCAAGGCAGTGGGGTTGGAACTTTTATGATCTTCTGGTCCCTTCTATCTCTAACCATTCTCTGATTCTATGAATTATAGCTATGACATTTCACAAAGTCATTCAGCAATCATTCTATCCTCATTTCATTACAGCCAGGTATGGTTTCTTTGGAGGATATCCAAGAGTACAGAACAGAGACAGTGGTCATGGTGAAGGAATAATCACACCTTTTCATTAGATTGATCTGTGGTTCAGTATAAAGTTTTAATTCATTTTGGTTTGATTTTCCAAAATTTTAAATAGATAAATTTCATCTAAATATTTTGTACTAAGTTCTAGACACCTTGACTAACAAGAAATACTATCAGAAACTCAAAAGAAGTCTTGTTACACAATTCAGCTATGAAAGTAAGTACAGAATTCTGAAATTGAGTTTCAATATCAGTTCAAGGACAGAAACCTCTAAGAGGCATGCAGTGCAGTCATAGTGGTTATGGAAAGAAACTAGTATCTTTGCTGTATACCCAACAATGTCTCTTTGGGAAAAATACAAAGTCATTTTTACTTTTTGTACAATGGGAATATTAATGTTAAGCAACCACCTCACCCCTTATGCTATTATACATTTCCCTACCACTTTTGTTGCTTCGTGCCAAAGGCAGACTTAAGATCTGAACCTCATAGGTTTTTCTCACTTGACAGCAGAATCCAGATATACCTGGTTTTTAGCTTCCTTATCTGTGCACTTTAAAAAAACTCTGAATCCTTTAACTGTTTTCAATCATATTATCACCTTGAGGCAAGCATAAACCTATTATTTTTACCCAGGTGAAAACACTCACTGGCATTTTGCTTACTAGTTCCCCCACCTTGAAGAGATTCCATTTTCAAAAGGAGTCAGGGAAGACCACTGCATTTAACCATTTCCTGACCTCATACGTATATAACACAGAAGCCTCCTTGATGAAGAGTTTGGTAACCAAATACTTGTAGCTCTCAAAAGGCAACACAGTTGCAGCCACCCATAGCAAACATGAGCTTACAAGAATTAAAAATTCAAAGCAACATTTTTGGACTTCAAAATACTTCAGGAGATTCACCATACTGTCCTTTTCTCATAGGGATGCTGA
Source organism: Jacana jacana (assembly GCA_013400555.1). Taxonomy (NCBI): domain Eukaryota; kingdom Metazoa; phylum Chordata; class Aves; order Charadriiformes; family Jacanidae; genus Jacana; species Jacana jacana. Next base: position 7,662 of record VZTM01018247.1, read on the forward strand.
CTCAGCACAGGACGACAGCAAATTATCTAATTATTTCAAGGAAAGGTAAAATGACCTCCAGATCTCCAAGCCCACATATTCTCCTAGCCGTATGTTTAAAATAGAGCAAACTGTATCCACTGTGATCCACATGCAATATTTAGGATTTCAACAACTCAGGTCATATACAACTTCATGTTATTTCTTTATGACCTGCAAAGACTGTAAACTAATTAGGCAGAACAGTTGAAAATTGGTGTTGAATTACATCTGGCCTTGCACATTTATATAAAATATATTTTAAAAAATTGTATCAAATATATCGAGAACAACATCCTGACACCTGCAGCTCCCGAGATGCTATACAAGGTCCAAATTAGTTTCTTGCCAGAGAAGACAAAAGGATGGAATTCTCATATACTGAATCCTTAGCAGGTCATCTTCATAAAGGGCACAGTAATGAATATATGTTTAATCATAAAATAATGAACAGCTATCTTTAAAAGCTTAGCCACATGACATTCTCTGACCTTCTCCAATTTTAACTGTTTAACACTTTATTAATATAATTTTTCTCCCTATTTGCTTAGATCTTAAAGGACATTTCAAGCACTGCACATCATGATTTAAGAGTTCTTAAGTAAAACTCTTTTTACTTAAAAGTAAAAAGTAAAATTTCCCCAAGTGTACTAGTAGGTGTTTGCCATAGCCACACTGTAACATTGATTAAGGAATACATTTGCAATTTTACTTCCCCCCCCTCCAAACACCTATAATATCAACTCGTGCTTGAGAAAAGTTACAGTTTTGTTAACATTGTGTTGAAAGCTTAACTTATAACATTTCTTTTAACCTACAAAATGCCTTTGTAAAGCACACCTGTAAAGTATTTTGAAACTCAGGTGATCCTACTAGCTAGGCCTATTATAGAGTTGCATTGTATGCTGCAATGTAAGAGTAGACATTTTGTTTTGAAACTCTTCTTGCAATAGTTTTCTACACTGGACATAACACTGCTTATCAGTAAAGTTATTAATAATTGCATAACAGTTGTTTAAGGAAATTCTATTGGAAATAAAGGAAAGAGTTAAGAAGGAAAAGTTACAAGGATTTCTGATACATAAGCTTCAGTCACTGTTTAATCACTTTTTTGGCAGTCTCTCCCACCTGCAAACTCAGGAGCTTGACCTATGCATAAGATTTTGGTTTTCACTAGCTATATTAAATCTTACCCCAAAGTTGCCCAATCTGCAAACCTCAAAAAGAATACAACCCATAAGAATTAACTTGAGGGTTGTTAATAGTTCAACAGCTATCTTTTCCAGTGACTGTACTTGCACTGAGCGTTCTCTGTGATCTTTACCTTTTCCTAGCTAACTGTACAGGGTATGCACTGTTTCACAAAAGAAAAACATTTCCCACATTTGGATTGCAAAGCGCTGAGTGCCAATTACTTGTGCCACAAGTAGTGGAAAAGAACACAGCAAGAGAGCTGCTTTTGCTGCCTCACATGACTTAACTAACATAAGCACCTGGATAACTTGGAAACAGAGCATGGCTAGGCTCAGATGATGACTTCATGAGAGCAAAACAAACCAGCCAAACAAAAAAAGCTATGAGACTGGAACAGAGGCAGGCTGGAAAGGAAAAAGGTGTAAAGGTTTTGAAAAGAAGGTTACATGGCACACCACATATTAGAAGCTGAACATGTGATTTTCAAGTGTCAGCAATTTTCTTTAATCATGGCAATGAAAATATACCTATCAATTAACCCACCAACACCACCAAGTACAGCTACCACTGGTATTCTTGAATCAAATTACAGAAGCTGGAACTCTGAGACTCTATACACTGAAGAGTACTGTTACTGCAGTAGAATTTCTTTCCATTTCCTTTCTGAAACAACTTTGGAAAGTAGTAAAAGTTACACAGTCAGGCACTCAAGTTCAGAAGTCAACATTTAGCTATTTAACTGACTGGCCAACTGCTTGAAGAAATTACTGCCTTGGATTTTTTGTAATGTCTGCCCCATAGGATGAACATGCTTTGGGAATTAGAGTTTTACAAAGTGCATTTTTCTGTAATAAATGGGATGTGGTTCTTAATCTCAGAGACACAAAATGAACAAATGCTGCCTTGGAGAACAAGATCATCTTGTCCTCTGCTACCAGACTTCTGAATGACAGCAGGCACATCATTTAAACCAAGTATTTCAACCAGATGGAATTAATCAATCTCTGGTTCTTCACTTTAGTGGAAACCAGAAGTCAGAAGTACAGAAATTTTGAACTAAAAATGAGATAAAGATGCTGCTGTTCTGAACATATATCCTGGATGAGGAACACTGGGAAGACAGGAATAAGAGTCTAGCTTTTAAAAACAGACAAAATAAACCCATTCTTCCCTTAAAATGTTTTCATCCTATCTTCCTCCAGCTTCATTTCTCTCACCTAGTCTTTTCCTATGCTTTTATCAGATTTATTTTCTCCTTCATTCTTTCCAATTACTTTTGTGCCTTAGCTCAGCTATAAATTAATTTACAGAGATAAAATAACCTCTTCTTACTTCAGAAGGGGAGTACAAAGATAAAAGTTACTAGCATCTTCTTTGGGGGTGGGGAGAATAAGTATTATTAGAAAATAAACAATTTTGGGTTACATAGGATTCCTGGCAGTACTTTCATGGGAAGTTTCACAAAAGTAGTCTTCAAATTGTGATTAATGGAGCAGGGTCAAGTTGAAGGCCTGTAACCAGTGGTATCCCCCAGGGGTCAATACTCAGCCCAGTTTTGTTCAACATATTCATCAATGAGCTGGACGAGGGGACAGAGTCGTATCCTCAGCAGGTTCATTGATGATACCAAACTGGGAGGGTTTGCTGACACTCCAGAGGGCTGTGCTGCCATCCAGTGTGACCTGGATAAGCTGGAGAGAAGAACCCTGGACCTAGGCAGAGAAGAACCTAATGAGGTTCAACAAGAACAAGTATAGGGTACTACACCTGGGGAGGAAGAATGCCAGGCTCCAATATAGGTTAGGGGCACACCTGCTGGAAAGCACTTCTGAGGAAAAGGATCTGGGGGTCATGGTAGATAGGAAACTATCCAGGAGCTCACAATGTGCCCTTGTCACCAAAAGGACCAATGGAAGGGGAGTATGGCCAGTAGGTTGAGGGAGGTCATTCTCCCCTTCTACTCTGTACTGGTGAGGCCATAACTGGAATACTGTATCCAATTCTGGGCTCCCAATTCAAGAGAGACAGGGAACTACTGGAGAGAGCCCAGCATAGGGTAACAAAGATGATTAAGTAATTAGAGCATCTTCCTTATGAGGAAAGGCTGAAAGAGCTGGGACTCTAGCCTGGAGAAGAGAAGGCTGAGAGGAGACCTTATTAAAGTTTACAAGGCTCTAAAGGGTAGGTTGAAGGAGGACTGAGCCAGGCATTTTTCAGTGGTTCCCAGTGACAGAACAAGGGGCAACAGGCGCAAGCTGGAATATAGGAAGATCCATTCAAAGATAAGAAAAAACTTCTTTCTGGTGAGGGTGACAGAGCACTGGAAGAGGCTGCCCAGGGAGGCTGTGGAGTCCCCTTCTCTGGAGACCTTCAAGCCTGCCCCAGATGCGGACCTGAGTGATGTGTTCTAGGCAATCCTGCTTTGGCAGGGCAGTTGGACTAGATCATCTCTAGAGATCCCTTCCAACTGACAATTCTGTGATTCTGTGAAAACCAAAGCTATAATGCAGATCTAAGACTGTCTGAGATAGTGTGAAGCTAGTGGTCTTATCATATCCACACAATATGTAGTTCAAAGGTGGAATAAAAAATAAATAAATAATGTTTTGTCCTCACAATATCCTTCTCAAGTTTAATTACTGTTGTTCTTTTTATTTATTTTTTCAGTATACTATTTCAGGTCTAATGCTTTCTGCTTGAAAATTACAATCAAACTGAACCAACGTTCAAAAATCAAGCAGGCAAAAATTAAGAATTATAGCTCTATAGCAAAGAATCAAACAAAAAAAAGGTAACACCACACCAGTGAAAGAACACCAATTCCCCCTCTTTTCTCCTCCCACAAAATATATATGAAAACCGAAGTAACACAGATGTTTTCAACAATAGTATTCAAAGATTTAAATAATTTAGCTCAGGATTTAAGGACAGAAAAATTGATACAAACATATCAAAAGGGTACTTCAAAAATGTATGTAATTATGAAATGTGGTAGCTCATGTTATATAGAGAGAACAAAAGTTTTAAAAACTGCAAAGTCAGAAGAGAGATTCATATAGGAAAATAAAAGCAATTTTTTGTAAAAGCAATTCTTTTTGACAGATTATTTTTCCAGATTAAAATACTTGTCACCTCAAGTTAAAAGATCAAACTTTAAAAGAGCACCTCAATTCTTAGAAAAAGCTTTGTGTTAAGCATAGCTTACTAGCAAAACTAAAAACAGATACTCAGACTGGGAGGTACAGTTCATGTAGCACAAGTTACTGTTGAACAAGGAAGGTAACACCAGTTCTAGGTCTGAAAAATCATCTCCCTATTACAATGTTAAAATGGAAGATTAAAAATACAAACCAGCAGATACTAAATTTCACCTTAGAGAAAGTGAAAAAAACAACCAAACCCTAAATAAATAAAACATTCCTTTAACCTAGAATGTACTGTAGAATGGGCCAGAATTTGTTTTCTTGCGTACACTCAAATAGTTTTCTTATGCAGCTTGCCATAGATTATCTCCATTACCATTAGCTTAGAACTGCAAACAGAAAAGAGAGTCTTAATCACCCGAGAGGCTATTTTTGCCTCATTTTTGTATACTGTCAAAGACAGTGAGTACCTAGTCCATGAGCCTGCCACTAAGATGCCAGCATAATATAGGTAAATGTGTTGTACCTAAAAAAATTCTTATACTTCCATCCTCAGAAGTTTTATCATATGAGTATGACGTACACTAAAGGAAAATCTTGAATTTTCACAGAATTTTAGACGGAAGAAAAATTTTTCAGAGGGGAGAAACTTTAAACAGCATGTATCTTCTAATCTCAGTGTTACACTGCTGGAAGTTGTTCGTTCGAAAGTACTTTGCAAAGTTCTGGATTAAAGACAACTATAAAACCCTGCCATATCACTTCAGAACAAAAAAAAGACAAAAGCCACCTCAAAAATAATTTGAGAGGCAGTACTATGATCAGAGTCTTGTTTGAAAATTGGAGTAACTGAAGAATTAAAACTTTGTATGGATAAGCTTGTGGAGATGCTCAAATTATAAGGCATTTCATTATGTTACAGAAACTGATTCTCAAGACAGCTTTTGACTAAGTCCTGGATTCAGGACACCCCACGGTAACATTTCAAAAAATCCAGAAAGCAACCTACACTTCAACTCATTAAAATAGTAATAGCAACTGAAATATATTAATTAGCCTATAAAATTACTGGTAACGCTTACAGAATTTCAACTGATGTGGTTTGAGAGGGGGAAAAGGGAAAGATTGTTTCAATACCTTGTCTTCCCTCATCATTGGTAAACAAACCAGCATCGCTGCTGCTCAGACTGCTGGATTCACTGTAATAAGAGAAAGAAAGAAGCAGATCAAAAGAACAATTGATCTTTCAGTTGTAAAATTTTAAGGAGACAAGGCTGTGCTCAAATTGAACTTAAAGCCAACAAACATAGGAAAGAAAATAGGATGACTTTTTTTTTTTTTCTTTAATCAAACTGCAAATATCCTACTTCCATTAACTACAAAGCATGTTATTTTTGGCACATAAAACCATGGGAATCTAATGGTACCCTGAGAGCAAGCCAGATGTGACTGCAAAGAGGTGCTGACAGAATTGATGCATTTTATTATCTGCTTCCATCAAATGCCCACTGCTCCCTTCTTATGCTGTGCAATTCAGCTTGATCCTGGAACGCCACCGCTCAGTATAATAGGAAGAGTCTCAATCAAAGAGCCTAAGCCTTTCTGCAGCACACAGAATATAAGAGTCTAAAAATGGAAATAAATTTCTTAACATCATTTGCAAGTATTTTAGATAAGACACTGCTTAAGGTATCATGACATACTACTTGGAAGAAAGAAAAACGTTTACTATAAAGGTAGTCAATTAAATCAAAATAAAGGTCATCCTGCAAATAATAAATATGATCAATGATCATAGCATCAACAAAAAACCCCAAAGTACAGATTACTTTTCCATGATTTCCATCATGGCATTAAAATTAAAATGTGTGTATAAACACGCAGACTTCTCCAAATTCAAAGAATCAATAGGTAAGGTACTTTGTTCTTTGCCACATAAACATCATTACAAACAATATTCCAGTTGTCTCTAAATAGTAAAACAGACTTGCCTTGTAGTAACACAGATCACAAGTTGGTGAGTTTCACACACAAGGATTTTTGGTAAACTTTTTATTTCTTTTTTTTTTTTTTTTGTCAATGAACTCGCTGAAATTTAATCACATTTTATTTACAGTGTGCTGTATAAGGATTTGCAAACATCTCTCTCCAGTTCACCACAAATTCAAGTGCAAATTATAAGTGCTATGGCCACTCTCAATGTTCCATACACGTTAATTGTAAGAACTTGTGGTCTATTTACCTTCCTACACTTACCCATATTTAAAAAAATATATGCGGTTCTATATTTGAATTCAACTGCTTTCAATTATTTTTTGTTACTTTCTAATAATAAGTTAATTTTATTTTTAAGTAACTAGTACATTTAGGAAAATTATTTCCTTTTAAATGTTAATCTCACAAAAAAATAAGCCTCAATTTTATTGTAAAGCTAGTAATATGACTTCTATAAAATTCCTCTAATTTTAAGTATACATTTGGGTTTTGTGTTTTCCTTTGGGAGGAATCCCAAAAGGATTTGAAACTCAATATGGTACGAGGAGACAGAAAGCAGTGATTTTTTTAGAAAGAAACATATATGCAAGAATTACATACATAGAAAATTCTTGTTATATTCTTTTCTATCTATAGACAGATCTGTGCTTTAAGATTAAGTTCTCTGAATCCTTACTGTATCTTCTGCTTATCCATATTCTGATTGTATAAGCAATATTTATACATAGTATAATGAGAACAGACTTAAGCACTTGCACAACTGCCCTAAACAGAAGAAAGGTGACAGGCATGCAATGAGATTGGAACCATCTTCCTTGAACTTCCTAATGTTACAAATCCTAGTAAGTCTTTCTAGCAAGTATGCCATCCTCACTTTAATCACAACATAAATGGCTTCACTGTCCTTACATTTCATTGCACACAATTTTACAACATACATCTTAAAGAAAAAACACCCTCTTTTCATAGATTCCTCCTGTCCATTTACAAACTGTACTTTTTAAAACTGAAGTTAGGAAATCCCCACCAAAGTTTCCCCACCAAAATTCACAGTTTTGAGAAGTCTTTTTTTTTAATATTAAGTAAAACATTTTAATTGTGCAATAATTAATACTGAAGGACAAGCAAGTTCATGAAAATGTAACCACTTGAAATTGTAAAAATTATGCACGTTTTGGGGTTTTTTGCTTGTTTGTTTTTAAATCAAACTGGCATATCCATTGCAGTCACAGTGTTCATTCTCCTCAGGCCGCAGTCAAATGGGACAGAGATTACAGCTGAGATAATTGCTACATGGCAGTCATTTCACTGAATAGATTCAAAACCTCTGGAATCAATACATTAACATCCAAGTAATTATGCTATTATGATGAAATTTATTTCCAGTTTTAATATAATTTTGTACTGTATGTTTCTAATTCCTTTGCTTTGTACTGAGACATCTTATCCCAGCATGACCTCCAGGAAAAAACAAAAAGCCAAGGAATCCTTCTAGTCCTGTAAAATAGGGGTATGCAAGCAAAAACTTGCAAGAAACAGCTCTGCCATTCAACAAGCTTTCACAGCTTTATACATCTGTGGAGTCAAACAAGAAATATTTTTTTATTACCTTAGTTTCATAGGAGGCTTGTGACCTATGTTTACTAACCAAGCCTGTCATAAAGGCAGAGCAGCCACTGACTACCGGGCTGGTGGGTATGTGTCCGAGTTTTACTGCTGCTGCCTTTCAAAAGAGGCAATTGAGATTTCTTTTTTATTTAGTCAAAACACAAGCAATTGCCAAAGCCTGCAGGAATTAAGTATCATCCAGAACTTCATGTACTGCCAAATTTGGGTGAAATTGGGTGAATCTAAGTACTGAGGATAAGAAAGAATCAGTAAAGGACAGGCTCTGATCAAGAAAAATCTAATTTCCAAGTGCTCAAAACCAACCTCACGGGAATTAATCTTTGGGATCATTTAGATGCTGACATTTTAAGAACTTGAAGACTCCTCCCCTCCTCCCCTTAAACCCTGCATTTAAAAACCAGTTATTGATGTGTTTGGTGTTTGAAGACACACAAATAAAATACTGCAAAAGAAGTGTCACTTAGCATTTTTAACATGCACTTCAAACACATAGGTTATGTTAGTTGGAAGTAATCTCATGTATGCACTGAAAACTTCTCATCAGTTTTAGATAAAATTTACTCCTATTAAAATTTGCCTTGTTTTGTTTTTTAAATAA